>CM030189.1:4697233-4804733 GCA_017639675.1 Aplochiton taeniatus
CTCTCACCTGCCACTACGCGCCTCTCGGCTGTCTCCTCCACTATTTATACCCTCAAAGTAATGCAATGAATCTTTTAGTAGTCAGGGAAATATTACATTTTTGGGATGTTGAATGTGCTGCAAGTTGGATGTTCAAATTGTGTCTCAGAGTAAGAGCAAGCTGTTAGAAAGGCTGAGGACCCCTACTGGCTGTGCACGTTGTGCGAGTTGGTGCATGCATGCGTGTCCATAGGAGTGGCTTGTAGGGGCCGGCCATCTGACGCCATCTGTTAGAATAGAGTTGAGAGCGGGGGGTGAGACTCTGGTCATTAACTCTAACCGCATGACGCTGCAGCTCTAAATGTCTCATAGATGGTGTGTAGGTGTGTCTGTGTGTGTGTGTGTGTGTGTGCGTGTGTGTTACTTTCAGCCTGCCTTACTGTGCGTTGATGATGTTAACACCACTTTACTACCTTTGCTGATCCTGTGGGGAAGTTGGTTTCCGGAGTGAACGCGTTCTACACACACACACACACACACACACACACACACACACACACACACACACACACACACGCATGCGCACCTAGAGCCAGTGTGTGTCCTCTTTCTCCTGGTTGTTGCTGGGTGATTTACAGTAGCAGGCACAGGTGAAAGTGTCCCTGTGTCCTTCAGGTGTCTCCTCCAAGCATCATTCTCACATGGCTAACTGCTTCTGAAGGACTGCTCCTCTCAGCTACCCCTCTCTCTGTCTCTCTCTCTGACTCCCTGTCTCTCTCTCTCTCTCTCTCTCTCTCTCTCTCTGTCTCTCTCTCTGACTCCCTAGCTCTCTCTCTCTCTCTCTCTCTCTCTCTCTCTCTCTCTCTCTCTCTCTCTCTCTCTCTCTCTCTCTCTCTCTCTCTCTCTCTCTCTCTCTCTCTCTCTCTCTCTCTCTCTCTCTCTCTCTCTCTCTCTCTCTCTCTCTCTCTCTCTCTCCCTTCCTCTCTCTCTCGGTACTGTCCAACACAGAACAGGCCACTGTGCCCTCCCTGCACACAGAGGACATCGCTGGGCCTGCTGGAGCGGCCGCTAGCTGGTTGTCAGGTTTGTTCTGAGCATCAGGACAGGGGCGATCCATGGCCCCGGTGTTGGAACCACGGCAGAATCCCAAGTGGAGACTCAATGTGAAGAGCTACTCCCCTCAGCACTGTGCGGTGGGCTTTTATCCGGGTTGCTTTCATTGACAGATTATGCGTGGCGTCCTTTGGTGCTGACCCTCTTAGCCCCCCCCCCCCCCACACACACACGTGCACAACGGGCGCTCAAGGGGGAGCACAGCCTCGGACATTAGCTATGCCTCGCTGCAACACGAGCGGGCCTGCAGAAGCCCGGGGGACAGTGCACATGCATGTATCCTTCACACACACACACACACACGCGCGCAGGGTAGGACGGAAGGCGGAAGCCCACACACCCAAACAAACACACACACACAGACACACACATACACACACACACACACACACACACACACACGCACACACACACGTCTTTCCAAATCGCTGAGGGACCAGGGACATGTGTTTCGCCTTGTGCTCCGCGTGGTCCCCCCGCGTGGCCATGACTCAGTGGCAAAGTGCCGGTTCACGAACGGCCGCTGTTTCCTCGGCTGTTTTCAGCGACCGCCTCCTCGGAAATGGCCGACCGCCTCCCCTAAAAGGACTTGTTTTCCTTAGTTGATGAAACACAATCGTCTGAAATCATGCGCTCCGTTACGTGTTGACCTCCGCGGTTTCCCCCCCCCCCCGGTTTGTATTCTCCCCAGCCTCATGGGCGTTTGTATGTGTCATCGCATGGACTGGGAGCGGGGAAAACACACACACACGCACGCACGCACGCACGCACGCACGCACGCACGCACGCACGCACACACACACACAGATGAGTTGGCCCGTTTAAAGGGCACCGCATTCAAACAATAGGCCAAAAATTAAAGAGTTGCAAATCTTCTCAAGCAGCTGTGCACTAGCATGATGGGGGACGAGGGAGGATGAGACTGCAGTAGCCGACTCCGTGGATAGTTTGGAGTCTAGCCCGACTGAATGTGTGTCCACTGACTCCCCCTGTCACAGTGGTTTGTTGTGGGGACCGCGATTTGTCATGAGATGACAACTACCCAAGGCAAGCTTTTCCTGCCTTTGTCCCTCAGTGTCTATTGAGATCATCTGCCTTTCCTTTTTTGTATTTTTTAGGCAAAGGCGTTTTTTTTTTTTTTTGGTATGCTGTTGATAAATTTAGGCCACGTCTATCCAACCGTGAGCGTCCCAAATAACCGTATGACAACATGGGTCAACAGTACATCCGGGCCTGTGGGGCCACACAGAAGACCCCCCCACCCCCACCCCCCCCACCCCCTCAGTGTTGTTTCTTCCAACTCTGTTCCACAGCTCTGTCTTCCAAACCCCTGTTCTTCGGTCACGTTCCTCAGCTTAACTGTGGCCGACTCCGCTTTCTATTCCTTCTGTTTTTCCCCCTTCCGTCATCACTTCACGGCCTCTCTCTCCGCCGGTTTCTGCCCGCTGTCTCACACCGCCAGGCCTGCGAGCTGAATCGGTGTTAACCCTTTATCTTCTGTTAACCCCCCCCCCCCCCTCTCTCTCTCTCTCTCCTCCTCCTCTCCTCTCTCAGTTTCTTCTCTCGAGTCCTACTTCCGTTTTAAACAGTCATGAATTCGTTATGAGAATCAAAATAGAGCCTCAACTCTTTGTCCCCTTGCCTGAGTGTCATTGGTCTGGAATGAATAATTCAGCGACTCCGGGTGAAATTAGGATCAGGGAAAAATTTCATTTTTTTTGTCCCTGCCGCCATTAAGGCTATTTCAGAGCGGCTGCCTGTCAGCAGGGCTCCTGCATCCCTCACTCTTTCTCCTCCTTCCTCACTCTTTCTCCTCCTTCCTCCTCTTTCTCCTCCTTCCTCACTCTTTCTCCTCCTTCCTCCTCTTTCTCCTCCTTCCTCACTCTTTCTCGTCCTTCCTCCTCTTTCTCCTCCTTCCTCACTCTTTCTCCTCCTTCCTCCTCTTTCTCCTCCTTCCTCACTCTTTCTCCTCCTTCCTCCTCTTTCTCCTCCTTCCTCCTCTTTCTACCAGTCCTCCCTCCAGTTCACTCGCTGCAGAACGTGCAGGAAAGAGCAGACTCCCCCTCTCTTTCAGTCCGCCCTTGGGAAGAGGTGCATACTAAGCAGATGGGTTTGGGCGAGGGTGGAAATCGTCCTTTTTTATTTTGCGAACATGTCTGCATCAAATATGGCTCGGCATGTGCATCAGCATGTTTTTTTAAGCGGGGGGGGGGGGGGGGGGGGGGGGGGTGAAGATGGATGAACGGGGGCCTGTGTTTGTGAGTGCGTGGATGCCTGCCTTACCCCGAGGGTGTTAGCCAAGATACTTATCTCAGTGGAGATTGTGTGTCTATTTACCTATTCGGTGTTTGCTGAATAGTTCATCTGAAAAGCAAGATAAAAGTACCGCGCCGCGCACCTAATGGTGTCTTTTAGTTGTTTATTCTTTACTTGTGCATTCCTCAAACACGGCCTTTGATCTCCTTCACGCCAGCGTTTGCCATTTTGATCGGATCCAAAGCCTTCAAAGTTGTGAGACTTCGGATCTGAAAGGGGGCTGTCACCACAAACAACGCCTTTGGTTCTGCGGGACGTGAAGCCCAGAGGGTGGAGGCCAGAGGAAGGATAGGGAAATAAAGAAAGGGAAGGCTTCCAAGTCCACATTGGATGTCCGGCTCATGAGTCAGAAAGCTGCCGCAACAGACAGGGGGGGGGGGGGGGGGGGGGAACTGAATACCCCGTTGGGAATCAATAGTTAGTAACACAGGCAAGCACACGCAAGCGCACACATTCAGAACAATTATTTGTGCTCTCCCGTGGGGATATTGACTCTTTACCTGGGACTTCTCTGGTTACGAGAGAGGAGAAGAGAGAGAGGGGGGGGGGGGGTTGACATTGACACACGAGGGTATAAAGATGTGGGGGGTCGTGAGAGAGCGGGAGACAGAACGAGGTCTCGAATGCTAACCAAATGCTGGCCTCGGGAACCTGCCCCCCCCCCGGTCCCCGTCCTCGTCATCATGGCTCTATGTGTGTGTGCCATGGCTCTATGTGTGTGTGCCCCCCCCCCCCTCCCGGGGCTCTGCGAATAAAAGAGGGGAGGGGGGGCAGGGGAGCAGACCCAGGCCCCGACTCACATCCTCCCTAGGGCTGCTACTCTGCCGATCGCACGCACGCTAACTCACACGCACACTAACTCACACGCGCGTGCACCACCACGAAGGCGCAAATTCAATGTTCCCTTTTCTAAGTCTCTTTTATCAGGGGCCCTCCACCGGTTTAAATTTGAAGAGCACTCTTCGTATCGGCCCGTGGATGTCCGTTTCAATTATCGGAACGAGCAAGGGGCCTCCAGGGGATTATGATCAGTATTCAACTGGTCAGGGTGCCGAGTGCCGGGTGTGTGAAAGTGTATGTGTGTCTGTGTGAGACAGTGTGTGTGTGAGTGTGTGTGTGTGTGTGTGTGTGTGTGTGTGTGTGTGTGTCCGTGTGTGTGTCTGTGTGTGTGTGTGTGTGTGTGAGGTAGAAAGAGAGTCTACATGTGTGTGTAATGGGGACTGGAGAATCTAATGGAAGCTGTCAGCAGTGCCGTGTCTCCAAGACGTCTTCAGAGTCTCACCGGTCTGCTCCCACTCAGCCGACCGGCCCCGGCCCCGGCCCCGGCCCCGGCCCCGGCCCCGGCCCCGGCCCCGGCCCCGGCCCCGGCCCCGGCCCCTCCGCCCCCCCGCACTGCGCACCGCCTCCAGCCTCCAGCCTCCCTCTCCCTGCCCCTCCCTCAGCTCAGTGTCCTTCCTCTCCTCGTTTGTCTCTTTACTCTTCCCCCCATCATTTTATCTGGCCTCCTTCCCCTGTGCACACAGCCTCTTCCTTCCATGACCTTTAGCCAAACTTCCTCCCTTGTTTTTTTTTCTCTTTTCGGCCCCCTTTCTGTCTCTCTCCCTTTCTCACTCTCCCCCTCTCTCTCTCTCTGTATCTCTCTCTCTCTCTCTCTCCCTCCCTCTCTCTCTCTCCTCACACAGCAGTTACCTCCCCTCGTCTTCCTCCCAGCTCTGCAGTGTCTGTCCAGGTCTTTGTTTACCGTATCTCACAGCCCTATTTATGTATGTGTGTGTGCGTGTGTGTGTTTATGTGTGTGTTCCTAAGGGAACCCCAGTGAGACATGGATTCAAGCGGTGTGATCAAAACAGAGCTCCACCTGGTGAACAGTTTCTTTTGGTACAAAAGACACGCACACACACACACACACACACACGAATCCCCCCCCCCCCCCCTCTATGAAAACCCTAGCGACGGCTCCCATTGGCTGCGTCCACCGAATCCGTGAGCGAGGGAGCCAATGAGCTGGGGGGGGGGGGGGAGGGTCACCGTTACACCATGAAGCAGCGCAATCACGGCGTTCCCCCCATTCGCATCCCGGCTACGCTCACAGACGCTACGCTAACTCTCGCCTCTCCTCTCTCCCTCCGCATTTTGGGTGCGCTGGCCGTGACTAACCCTGCGGCTGAGCGTCTTGCCTGGGCTTGTAGGTGTCTCTGGCTCAACCCTTTCCCCGAGACGTGTTTAATTCATTTTTTTTTCTTTTTTCCATGTTCTCCGACGGGAGATCCTCTGGCTCCGGGAGTTAATTACCATACATTGGTCGGTTGGACGTGAAATGAACATGCAAAGCCGTGCCACTCGGGCATGCCAACGACTGTAAGCAAATGTTTGCTTTGAAGCGTAATCCCGCGCCCCAGCACCCCACGGCCAAACCGTCTTCGAGCCGGTCCACCCCCAGCACCCGATTCACGTAAAACCCATGACCATTGCGGTTTAATGATCCTCCATTTCGACGAGGTCTGAACCAGTCGTGGAATCGATCGGATACCCGTCGAGGAGCGGGCTTAAGGAACACCGGCGCGAGAATTTGAGTCGCACGGCACGGCTGTGCGTACCCTAAACAGTCACTCTATGCATTCAGGTCAAGCCCGTTTGCATATTCATGGTACAGTCTCTTTGGAGTAAGGAGGGTGGGGGAGGGGTGCGGCGTCAAGCTGCTCTTCAAAGATGGAGGAAGGAGTGCTGTCAAGTATCCCCCCCCCTTTTCTCTTCCTTCCCCTCTGCGCCTTTAATTTCCCGCCGTCTCGGTTGCGTGTACCGCGAACGGACGTGCCGCGTTTCCGACAGCGCTGGTCCTCCGGGCACCGCGCGATGGTAGCTGGCGAGCCTATTGCCCCACACATTTGAACTGTTTTGGGCTTTTAAAACAGCCCCCGCCGGCTTTAGCCAGCGGTGCCTGGGCGGTGTGTGGGGCTGGTGAAGGCCCAGCCCCGTCCGCGCCTCACGCTGGCTCGTCAGGAAGCCGTCGAGATTACCCTCTCTCTCCTGGCATGGGAAGCAGACACAACTGATTTGCATCATCAGATTCTCCCGTCTGTGAAATGGCTTTGACCTTCCTCCCTCGTTACTGACGGGGAGAGAGAGAGAGAGAGAGAGAGAGCGAGAGAGAGAGAGAGAGAGAGAGAAAGAGAGAGAGAGAGTGTAACCCCACCCCACCTTGCCTTCCTGCTCTTTCATCCATCACGGCCTTTCTTTTCTCTCTTTGCTGTCCATCATCCCTCTCTTTTTTCAATTTTAGATCCCTCGCTGGCATTCCACCACGTTTGCGTTTTCCTTCATCTGCGTCTTCCTCTCCTCGGCGACGTCGCAGCGTCGCCCGTTTGCCGTTTCAACTGTCTAACGAGCAACAGGATCATACTGATTTATTTTCATTTCTGTAGTCCACTGGGAAACGAGCACTGGCACTCGCGCACGCGCACACACACGCACACGCGCGTACACACACGCATGCACGGATGCACACACATACACACACACACACAGACACGCTGCTTTTCTACCAGTTGAATCTGTCTCGGTGAAAAGGGCCCATTGCTATCAGGTGAAAACTCTCTAGGGAAATATTTCCTTCCAGGAATTCACCCGGCTATTATCGCAATATGTGGCGGTTCAGTTGTGTTGAGAGGTTTTGATGGTGTGGTGGGGGGTGTTGGGGCTTGTGTTGGGGGTTGGGTGGGATGGGGGGTTGGGTTGATTACGTGATTTCCTTTTCAATGACCAGCCATTCTCCCGCTGCCATTTAGATGCTTTAGACTTCAGACAGTATGTGACAGAAATGACAGGAACTTTGTCATTTCCTGTCAATGGCCGTGTCCAAGCCCCAGCAATTAGAGTGATGTTGACAGAATGGGCTTCTTGTATCGGTGCCAGACATCCATCTTTGAGCTAATCTTTGTGGAGGAAAAAAAAAACTGCATGGAACAAGAGCCTTCCGGGAGCTTTTTCTGTTCGTGTAGGCTTGTGCTCAGTCAATATCGGCCATCGTGCCTTCACATTTCTGCCGTTCTCCACTCCAGGTAAAACTAGAGGGAACTTGTTTACCGTAAGCTTTTGGCTCCACGAAACATGCTAGTCAGATAACCCCCATACTTTTTTTCTCTGGTTTCCGTACCGCTTGCTAGACCTTATTGCATTAAGAGTCTAAATAACCTATGCACTCACAAACTAATTAGACTCCAGCACAAACAATTGCCTGCCAGAATAAACGGCTTACCCCAACACACACCCACACGCGCGGCACACAATCGCGCGCACACACACACACCATTACGGCTGGTAAGTCTGTTATCTGTGGACCAGCTGGCGGGGCGCCGATCCACTGATCAGCGAGATCTCTTCATCTCGCCCAAAAAGACTATCGCTCCACATCACAGGCGCGCACGCACGCTGTCTCCGCACATCTGAGGACCCGGGCCCTGCTCCTGCGGCTGCTCGCCGAGTGGCAGACCCACGGGTTGTTGTTTTGCTGCCTATTTTCAGACGGAGACAGGGGACTGGTCCTTGGCCCCGTGGCGAGCCGCCAAAGCATGGTCGGCGACTCTTTTTTTGGTGAGAACGCTTCCCAGTGGTGTGTGTGTGTGGGGGGGGGGGGGGGGGTCTCGGGTAAAATGGCGTACCTCTAATGGTAATGTCAGACCCCCAAAGGGATGGACGTGGGTCATGCATGAAAAATACAAAAACACGCACATCCAAGCGATAGAAGTTGCTGGACAGAAGGACATGCGATCAAATAATAGAAAACATAGCGTCTGCACACTAAATTATGCTCCCATGAATATTGAATACCACCAGGGTACATTTTGAGCATCCAACTCTTCTTCAGACAACATTTTTTTTTAAATATTATTTTATATAATGGACGTGAGTCACCAATGTGCCTTCTGGTTGCATTGAAATGCTTCTGTGATCTATGGCGATCTCTTAAAGCGACTTACGTGTGTGGGTGTGGGTGATAACGGTGGGGGCCCTTTAGTCCGGGTTGTAAGCCAATCTGCTCCGCTTATAGCCCTGGCATTCCTCTCCGCTCCTGCCCACACCGTGCCGGGAGAGAGACGAGGTTGCAGCCCTGGCTTCACCCCCTGACCCGCCGATCACGTGACTCCGGCAGGAGCCAGTCGGGAACATATGATGGCATTCTGTGAAAACGGAGTGTGCGGGGCGGCCAAGGGGGCCGGGGTCCGTGAGGAGAGACTTCGGTTGCTACGTTCCAAACGGAAAAGTCCGGGCAGAGAGATACACACGCGACTCGTCTGCCTCCGACCTACGGCCTGTGGGCAAGGTCTGAGAAAATAAGATTGCTTGCAGCAAGCGTATTTCACCGGACTGCCTCTGCTGTTTGTTTACTGACATTCTAGATTGTTTGTGTGCCTGTGTGTGTGTGGGCCTTGCCAGTGTGTGTGTGTGTGTGCGTGTGTGTGTGTGTTTGTGTGAGGTTGTATGTGGGGTATCTTATCTATGTGAGTTCGAGGTTGTATGTGGGGTATCATATGTATGCATGTTCGAGGTTGTATGTGTGCTCATGTATGTGTTTTTTTGTGTTTGCTCTCTCTACAAGTTTTCCCATGTGTTGGTGTTTGAGCCATGCCAAAGCGGGTCAGCACCATGCATGGGGGGGGGGGGGGGGGGGGTTCACTGGGGCTAATCAGACATATCCGGTCGGGGGCGCCGTCGTCAAAACACATCGGGCGTGTTTCAAACCCGGCTCCCATTGTCTTGCAATGAGCCTGGGTGAGTGTGCTGACCACGGCTACCGTGGAGGATAAAGATCTGGATATGGATAGGATAAAGGTCCAAAGTTTGGACACACTTTCTCATTCAGGAGAATGGGAAAGTGTGTCTAAACCTTGGACTGGTACTGTCAGAGATAACGAGATCAAGCCAGCCTTGAGTAAGACCTGAGATTTTCTTATTGATTGATTGAGTTCATAATTTCGTACTTCACCGCAGTGGAGAAAGGGGGGCTGCATCTCAATTGTTCAAATTGAATCTTCTCCTTATCTCTCCCCTCATCGATTCATCAAACCCATCCCCGAGGACAGCACCCCATGCTTATCCTGCATTAGCATAACCGAACTGGATGCTGTACGTGTGTGTGTGTGTGTGTTTGCGTGCGTGCGCACAGCAAAAGCGTGATTAGCATAATAGCATAATAGTCTAACAGCTGGGAGTGCCGCGTGAGGCAGCTAGACAAACCACGCTGTGAGTCGCCCACATCTAACCCTTTCTCCCCCAAAAAGAACATTGTGGGTTGTTTGATTAAAAATGATACAGAAAAAGGTTACCACGGAGAGGTGAAGAACCATCCACAACGGAAAACAAGGTTTAGTCTTTCTCTTTAGCGACGTACGTCAGGGTGATACGCAGATCGGAGAGCAGAAGAAACACTGCCTTTTTTTCTTCCATATCCATCCAGTATGTGTGTTTACCATTTAGCGGGGAGCCTTGCTCAAATTTCAGATTACACCCTTGGAATGAGAAAGGGAGGCAGGAAGAGAGAGATCCTGTGCTGCATTCCAGTGCAGGGATTCTGAGATTCCAGACCAGACAAACAGCTTAAAAAGAGAAAGAAAAAAAACTTCAAAAGCCATTAAAGAGGGCTTACATTACATTGAAAATAATACTTAGCATAACTTAACATTATATATCTCATAAACTCATGGTGTTTTTTGCAGAGGTTTCTAGTTAGGTTTGATTTCCTGGAGGCCTCATGCATTCAGTCACGGCAGTAGTTAGCACCTTCACGTACGGGGCACCCTTGGCTGGGTAACAAAGAGAACCTACATGCAATCAACCCCACCCCAACAGACTCCTAAGATATGAGGAGTGAAATATGGACGTAGACTAAGAGTGAAAAATTAATAGACCTATTTGTCATTGCCGACAACAGCTACGCAGTCAGAAATGGACGACCCGATGTAGTGATACCGGGGATGGGATGAAAACACACACGCACACACGCCAAACACACTCTCACACACACGCGGACACGCGCACACACACGCGCACACACACACACGCACACATGCCCACTCACACACCTACACACAGATTGCCTGTTGGGTTTCCTTCAAACTGATTGTCTTTTGTTTTCTCTAACGTGCTGGTTCATTACGGAGAGCAATGGGGACGGGGGAGCGGCGTCGTAAATCACGGGTGCTCGTCACGACAAGGACAGAGAGGAAGAGCGGGAGGACAAAGGCAGACTCCTTCCCCGAGTAAACAATGCACGCTGAACACAGTCATGTCTACAAGAGACCTCCGTTTAAAACCACCGGGCCTACACATTAGCGTTGCCACGTATCATTTCAAAGGAGTCTTAATACTACGAAGTGTTGGCGACATCGGTGTTTATATTTCATAGTAGCGTTAATTGAGATGACTTTGTAGCAATTCATTTACGTGCGTGACTAAATATTAGAATAGGAACAGCAAGCAGGCCTGTCTCTAAATGAAATGGTGGATGCCCGTCTGTGGCCGCCAGGAAAAGGGCCTGTCACCTAAGTTGACCCTGCCCCTGCCCGGCAGGCTTACCCCCTCGCTGAGGTGTCAGCGTTGGCCCAGCCCGCGTTCAAATTGAAAACACACTCTCTCACCCCTCTGTGCCACCTTCATCAGGCCTCTTCCCCGACCAATACGCCTAATGGCGCCCGCACAGGACGGAATCTGTCTGGTCGCATCCTGTGTGCTTTTTAGCTCAAATACAGTGGCAGTTCCGAGCGCGAGTTGGCCCTGAGTCTTGACGGAAATAGGCCGGGCGCCTGAATCACCGAGTCGGAGTGACTGGGACTGGAGGTAGACTCCTTGGGAGGAATCCCACTGTGCGGAGTGTTTTCCTCCCGGTGGCGGTGCGCCTCCGCTAGTCCTCTTTGTTGTTATTGTTTGCTTGCCGGGGGAAGAGTCAGCCATAGCGCTCAGATGTGTCACGCATCCACGCTGTTGTTTGTTTTTGCTGACTTTGATGCACTTTGAGGATCGGCGGATCGAGGAGTTTGACTCTCATCTTGTGCTACTTTCTACACCACCCCCCCTCCCCCCCCCTCCCCGTGTATGTGTGTGTGTTTGTGTTATCTTTAGTGCTACACTCAATATCATCTGTGCCTCCTCTATTATTTCTGAGGAGGTATGTAGGCACGCAGCACCTCACCGATGTGAAAGTTGACTTAGTTTTTTTTTTTTTTACGAGCGAGGAACAGCTTTGAGAGGTTGGAAAGTTACGACAAACCTTGTAAAATGATTAGCACGCTACTTACATATGCTTCCCTGTTGTATGGAAGGCTCAAATACTCACACATCCAACACTACCCCCTCTCACTGTTCTGTTCTTCTCTCCAAGGACATTTGAACCATTTCCCGTTCTCTCTTGCCTTACAATCTCTCTTTCACTCTGTCTAACATCACGGCTATGACAAGAGTAGCATATGTGCCGTATATCTGTTTGTGTGTGTGTGTGTGTGTGTGTGTGTGTGTGTGTGTGTGTGTGTGTGTGTGTGTGTGTGTGTGTGTGTGTGTTAGCTCTGTCCTCTGCTGTGCAGAAATTCAGTGCGGTCTGAGGTCTGTGAAGAGATTGAGTCTGACAGAGTGGAAATAATACCGCACATCCTCACCTTAACAGCCGGATTGTGTGTGTGTGTGTGTGTGTGTGTGCGTGTGTGTGTGTGTGTGTGTGTGTGAGCGCGCCTGTGTGTGAGTGAGTGTTTTCATCCCCGTCATTCGATCTACATGCGAGTGACAGTTGACGTGGGGCTTTTCACAACAGCTCCATTATGGCCCCTTGTGAAATGCAGGATCGGTCTTGTTGCCAGAGCCTGGAGCCGGCGGTCAGACCGCTACGTCATGGCTTTGAGTTTGTTTCTCTAATTAGCGAAAGGTCACGTCAGGCCATGTGTCAGTCTCCATCAGTTCGCCCTCCCCGGCTCAGCTGCCCTGCGCGCCGAAGATGTGAACCGCACACGTATAACAACAGAGGGATGCGGCCCATTTGGATGACACCGACGGCTCTGCTAGAGTAAAGTTATTTTTGGTCCCGTATGTAATCTTCCGCTAATCGAAAACAAGAGTAGACACAAGGACGGTTCTTGTCATCTTGCCTACGGACTGTTCCCGCTTCTCCCCCGAGATCAGCCGATGTTTTTCATGACCTCGTAGTCAGGCCTCGACTGTCCTCCGCCGCGGCGCTAGAAAGAAGCGGCTATAAGCCCCGTGCTCCGCTTAAGCTGAAAATGAGGCGCCTGAGCAGGGATTGAAAATTGAACTTATGTCTACTTACCGATGGACAGCATCGACTGTCAGCTTTCCTGGGAGGGAAGTACGGGCTTGTCGAGTTTCCACCTCAATTTGTTTGCCGACGGTGAATCTAAAACCCCTCCTGCTGACTATCCGGCTGCTCGGGTCTCGCTGCTCTTAAATTTTGTCCGCACGTCGGGTGTGTGTGTGTGTGTGTGTGTGTGTGTGTGTGTGTGTGTGTGTGTGTGTGTGTGTGTGTGTGTGTGCAAGTCTATCAGACAATGCATTACGGGAAAAATGCTGGTCGTAAGAAAAACCACACACTGCTTACCATGGCTCAATGCAGCTGCACACACACACACACACACACACACACACACACACACACACACACACACACACACACACACACACACACACAGAGAGAGAAGCAAGCACACACAAAAACCCTCTAGACTGTACTGACGGACTTATATTCTTTTACTCATTATTTATTGACGTTGTTTGGTTTTGGAGTTCCAACTCCCTTCGATGAATTCAACTTGTGTCTGGAACGTTGACCTAAGTCAGTGTTAGAGTTATCAAGGCGTGGTGACATGTTCTCTCCGTGCCTAACCTGAGGGGCCAGTGACCATTCCATAACATCTGTGTGGTGTTACCTTAGGGCCCGACGTAGGCATGTTTAACAGCGGCCCTCTGCTCCAACCTCAGTCCCTCAAGTGGGCGATGGACATCTGGCCCTGGTAGACATATGGCTACACTCAAACTTGTTTGGGTGGTTGTTGGAGACGCTGTTGCTATCCAGTCAACATCTGGCCAGCGCTAATTTATGGTTGGCCTTGTGTTCGGGAAGCCCTGATTCGTGTGTGCCTGTGTGTGTGTGTGTGTGTGTGTGCGTGCGTGCGTGCGTGTGTGTGGTAAACCGTCCAGGTGGTGGAGAGATGCTTCTGCACTGACCCTCAGCAAGCTAATTAGACATTCGGTAGAATATCTCAGAGGGGAGGGCGTGCAGGACACCTGTACACCTATAGGACCTGTCCACGGAGTGCATAGTGCGTGTGTGTGTGGGTGTGGGTGTGTGTGGACGTGGGTGTGTGTGTGCAGGTGTTACTTTCACACGTGTGTTCTCATGCGTGCCTGTCGCCTTGTACACGCTCCAGCGGCTGAGCCGTGCTGTGTGTGTGTGTGTGTGTGTGTGTGTGTGTGTGTGTATGTGTGTGTGTATGGACAGCGACGTCCCTGAAGGAACCGTCCCGGCTGTCCTTGAGTCAAACAGGAGGGACCTTGGCCGCCTGGACGGCATCAGTCCACTGATTCATGCTGCGCCTCGGCCACTGACCCGTAGGATAACGCTCTGCGGGGGGGGGGGGGGGACAGGCTGCATCCATCACCCTGCCTAAGAGCCAGGGATGGGGACACACACACTCTCTCTCCCTCTCTTTTTCTCTGTCACACTCTGTCTCTCTCTCTCCCTCTCTCTCTGTCTGTCTTTCTCTCTCTGTCTTTCCCCCCCCCCCCCCCCTCTGTCTCTCTCTCTCTCTCTCTCTCTCTCTCTCTCTCTCTCTCTCCCTCCCTCCCTCCCTCCCTCCCTCACCGACACACAAGTCCAAGAATAAAGGAAGACATTCAGGCGTAACGATATCCGTAACAAGTGCAGTCGGAAAGAAAACGATGTTTTCCGAACGCGCTGCCGTTCAATGGCCCAACAGAAAGAGAGATAGGTTTTGTTGTGTGTCGAGTTTGCCTTTGATCCTGCGTGACGCAGTGTAGAGGCTGTGTGTGGATCATGTGTGCCCTTTAAGGGTTCTTCTGGCTCCCCCTCTGTGCGGGGGGGGGGGGGGGGGGGGCTGGCTGCCGGTCTCGTGGTGCTCATGGGGGAGACGTTGCTGGTCGACAAGCCCAGCCTGTGAATCCAGGTCAGCCGCAGCTGTGCGTTTGTCTCTCGCTCTCAATCTCTCTCTCTTTCTCTCTCTTTCCCTCTCTCTTTCTCGCTCTCTCTTTCCCTCTCTTTGTGCCTGTGGATCTTGTCTCTCCGACCTCTTCTGACACATGATGCGGCTTTTGATCCTGATCCTTCGGACGGGGGTCTCTGTGAACACTTTGTCTTCCAGGCCATTATTGAGGTGGCCCATCCACATCACCCTCGGGCTTAGAGCAAACCTCACAGCCTGTGCGTGCCTTGCCGAGTGTTATGAGTGTGTGTGTACCTGTGGCTGTGTCTTTGTGTGTATGTGTGTGTGTGTGTGTTTGTGTGTCTTCGATGAGTAATCATCCAACAACTGAGGGATCTGTTTTCTATTTCTGTTTCCTGACAGACAGACTGAATGACACTCTCAAAGACACACACACACACACACACACACACACACACAAAAGCACTGACTGAATACCCCCAAAATCACATTCTCTTTTCTAGTGCCAATTATTATTGGAGACCCAACCCGAGGACTTTTGGCTGCTCTCTCAAATTCAATGACTCAACCCCCCCCCCCCCCCCCCCCCCCCCCCCCCCCCCCCCCCCCTCCCCCACACACACAGGAACCGTTTCGCTATCAAAGCCTCCCTCATTTTGTCAGCTCGTCGTCAGTTGCTTCTCCCGAACGCGCCGGGCTTTGGAAGCGCCCGGGAGCCGACGGTGGCGAAGAGAGTGGGCCCGTCCTGTGCGCTCCAGACCTGTGCCGTCTGACTGACTGCTGGTGAGCTGGCGACAGGCGGTGTGGGCGAGAGAGAGATGACATTCCGCTCCGAGGAGTGTTTAAGCCGGGGTGAATCACCGTGTGTCGGCGCAGGAGGGAACAAAACGCTGTTTAATTCATACACAGAGAGATGGCACGTCCTACACACGCAAATAATGGCACAAGCCCCGGCGCAGAGACACAATGGCTCGTTATCGCGGTGACTCAAGCGCCCGCTTTCTCCTCGCGGGTGGACCACTCGGGTCAGGGGTTTCATCTCCAGGGAGACGGGGTTGTCGCCGAGCACGGCGTCGTGCTCCGTGTCAGGAGGCCCGGGGATATGATCGATGGATCGACGCCCCCCCCCCCCCCCCCCCCCCCCCCCCCACCACTCCCCACCCTCCACCGCTACCCCCCCGTGACGATGGAGGCGTGATGGATCACACGTTGGCGGAGCGTCGGAATATGCAACATTCCCGAATTGGGAATTACGGCCCCGGCTTCGTCACGTGACTCCCCCATGCCCCAGTTCTGCAACGAATTAATATCCTAAGTGTCTTTAAAGATTTGAAACTAATTTGCGCGCCTGTAATGGGATCTAGACAGTTGTGTATTAATGAATCTGTTATGCCTTAAATCTCCCCGGGTAAAGAGGGGATCGCTGCCGAAGCCTGGATGGATTATTTACAGACGTGGGGATGTAATTTTTATGAGTCTGTCTGAGGATAGATGTGCTGACATTCTCCTCCATCTGCTTGCTGTTCCCTTCCCATATTTCCACTCTGTCTATCTCACTTTCCGCTTCACCCTTCCTCTTTACTTTGTTCCCCGTCAAACTTTCCCCGATCCTGTTCTTCTTTTGTTCTCCGTTTATATTCTTTATTTCCTTTCTTTTATTCCCTTGGACCTGTTCCTTTTCTCTTCTCTCTCTCTCCCTCTCTCTCTCTCCTTTCTCTATTCCTCTGTAGGTGCGTGGTGCACTGACCCGGCCTGTGATAGGCTAGGAGTCAGAAGACCAGAGCCATGCTCGGTGCGAGCGGGTCCGGAGGGCGGGCCTGGGGGCCGCGCCGCTGGGTCTGGCCGTGGGGCCCGGCGGTCCTCCTGGTAGCCATGGCGACCCTGCTGCTGCCGGGCGGCTGCCAGGCGTGCCCGCCGCGGTGCGAGTGCTCGGCCCAGCTCCGCTCCGTGGTGTGCCAGCGTCGGCGCCTCACCGCCATCCCCGAGGGCATCCCCACGGAGACGCGTCTGCTGGACCTGAGCAGGAACCGGCTGCGCTGGTTGGAGACGGGCGACCTGGCGCCCTACCCGCGGCTGGAGGAGGTGGACCTCAGCGAGAACCTGATCGCCACGCTGGAGCCCAACACCTTCGCCAACCTGCAGAGTCTGAAGGTGCTGAAGCTGAGGGGGAACCACCTGAAGCTGGTGCCCATGGGGGCTTTCGCCAAGCTGAGCAACCTGACCAGCCTGGACCTGAGCGAGAACAAGATGGTGATCCTGCTGGACTACACCTTCCAGGACCTCAAGAGCCTCAAGCA
Source organism: Aplochiton taeniatus (assembly GCA_017639675.1). NCBI lineage: Eukaryota > Metazoa > Chordata > Actinopteri > Galaxiiformes > Galaxiidae > Aplochiton > Aplochiton taeniatus. The sequence continues at coordinate 4,714,116 of CM030189.1, forward strand.
CCTAGAGGTGGGAGACAACGACCTGGTCTACATATCGCACAAGGTAAGGATGTCGCTCCATTTTACGCGCTCACAGACACCCACACATACACTTCAACACGCCAGTCTATATGTTGTCATTCGTCTGTTTTAATTTATGAACAAAACAAGATGTTCTCTTTGGATTCCCAGGCATTCTCAGGCCTCCTTGGTTTGGAGGAGCTGACGATTGAGCGCTGCAACCTGACGTCCATCTCTGGCCAGACGCTCTCCTACCTCCGCAGCCTGGTCACCTTGCGGCTGCGCCACCTCGGCATCGCCGCCCTGGAGGACCAGAACTTCCGCAAGCTGTCCAACCTGCGGGGGCTGGAGATCGACAACTGGCCCTACCTGGAGTACATCTCCCCGCTCAGCTTCCAGGGCCTGGACCTCTCCTGGCTCTCCATCACCAACAGCAACATCACGTCCGTGCCCTCCGCCTCCTTCAAGAACCTCATCCACCTCACCCACCTCAACCTGTCCTACAACCCCATTGCCACGCTGGAGTCCTGGGCCTTCCGGGACCTGCTGCGGCTCAAGGAGCTGACCATGGTGAGCACGGGCCTGGCCACGGTGGAGCCCCACGCCCTGAGCGGCCTGCGGCAGATCCGGGTGCTCAACCTGTCCTCCAACGAGCTGCAGACGCTGGAGGAGGGCGCCTTCCACTCGGTCAACAGCCTGGAGACGCTGCGGGTGGACGGCAACCCGCTGCTGTGCGACTGCCGTCTGTTGTGGATCCTGCAGAGACGCAAGACCCTCAACTTTGACGGCAGGGTGCCGGTGTGTGCCGGGCCGGTGGAGGTGCAGGGGCACAGCCTCAGCACCTTCACCGACTCTGCACTCTTCGACCACTTCACGTGCCAGAAGCCCAAGATACGCAACCGCAAAATGCAGCAGGTAAATGCAGGGTCACGGGCACTTTGGAATAAGAAGTGGTTTAACTTGTCTTATTAAATGCAACCAGTATGAAATGATACCATTTTGTTTTTAATACAATATTAGTAATATAGTATTATATTGCATAGTATAGTATAGTACAGTAGTAATAGTATATAGGATAGGAATAAATACCAATGGAACAACAGCGCCATGTTATTCCTTCCTTTATCTTGTGATTCCGTGATTCCCCCTCACCAAGGTAACGGCTCGCGAGGGGCAGCCGGTGAACTTCCTGTGTCGCGCTGAGGGAGAGCCCGTCCCCAACATAGTTTGGATCTCGCCCCAGCGGCGACGTATCACCACCAAGAATTCCGGACGGATCGTCGTGCTGCCCAGTGGCACCCTGGAGATCCGCTACGCCCAGGTGACAGACAGTGGCACCTACATCTGCATTGCCAGCAACGCCGGCGGCAACGACACCTACTTCGCCACGCTCACCGTCCGCGGGCAGCCCCTGGACGCCGCCTCTGCCTTCTTCGTCAACCGCTCGCTCTACGGCGGCGAGTTCAACGACACCGGCCTGAACAGCACACGCGTCTATCTCAAGTTCACCCTGGACCTGACCACCATCCTGGTCTCCACGGCGATGGGCTGCATCACCTTCCTGGGGGTGGTCCTCTTCTGTTTCCTGTTGTTATTCGTGTGGAGCCGGGGACGCGGGCAACGCAAGAACAACTTCACAGTGGAGTACTCCTTCCGGAAGGCCGAGGGCCCCGCGGCTGGAGGCACCTCCGGAGGGGCCAGGAAGTTCAACATGAAGATGATATGAAACCACGCAGCCAGGGGTCCCTCGGGGGAGGCATGAGCACGTCCCGACAAACACACACAGCCGCCGACTCGCAAGTAAAAGAGTAGAAATCCAATAAGTGTCCCTGGCTACACTCAGATCGGCTGAACCCAATCAAAAGGGGCCGTGGCCATGATTAGATTCAGGTGTGGCTGAGAAAAGACCTTGATCTCACTGCCTCTGTTTTATTCAGCTTGTGGTAGGAATTTGTTTAAATAACCAACAAACAAACAAAAAACAGTTAGGGGATCTTTTTGAAATGCTCTAATGATGGAGTCATTATATCTTGCTAAAAAAAATATTAGAAATTCCCAGACGTATAAAGTTAGGAATTGGCATGGTAACTGTGTGAAGTAGGTAGCCATGTGTCTTTAAGGTAAAAGGTGAAAAAGTCCTTTTCCTGCCACAGAAAGTTGGAATGGAATAATGCAGGAATTTTAAGAGACATGGCTACCAAACGATCACAGCATTTCTAGCTTTGCTTTTCTAAAATCTGCTTGGCTAAGAATCATTGCATAGCATGTGAAATTACAATGTAGAGTTAAGTTGTACAGTGATAGTGTTGAATAAAACCAAGCCATTTTGATAAGACATTTTGGATATGATTTCTATACATCTGCATCTACAACAACTAACCACAGGCCACAGCTGAACGAGGAGGATGGCTGTGTTAGGTCAAGGGCCTCAACAAAAAAAAAATTAAGAATTTGAAGTGAAAATATCAAATTAGCAATGCTCTAATGCTCAATTACAAGATATTGATCAGTTTCATTTTTAACTTTTAACATTTTGAAAAATTGGAATAGTTTGTCACCACTTTTAAAATAACACCTAAATTGGCCGTTGTAACTTTCAATCCCTAGAGTTTGCGACAAGGTTAGCTGTGTGAGTTTGGGACGAGCGCGCTGACCGGGAGTTGCCATGGCAGCCCGTGGCCCGGAGGGTTTGGTTAGGAATCCAAGCCAACCAGACACGGGCTGCTTGGTAACCATAACAACCAGCATGTCAGAGAGCAGGGGGATTTGGGGCAGAGGTGGGGAGGATGCAAGGATGGTAAATGGAGGAGGTGGAGGAGGAGAAGGAGGAGGGGTCCTCTCTCAATGTGACCTCTCCTTCCTCTGCCTCTTTCACGAGCCCTCCAACACCCTCTCATCCAGCTGTCCTTGGTGAAGGGTGCGCCGGGTTTATCCCTCCAGCTCCCCCTGCCCTCAGCTGTGCTGGTGAATTTCTGACCTCCACAGGGCTGCCAGGGGGGAGCAGTCTGGAGTGTTGGGATACTCAGAGGCACAAATATGACATACAAAAACAGGAGTGTGTCCACACCCATGTGTACACACACAAGCACGCTACAACTCGTAAAAAACAAGAGACTTACACACACAAGTGCGCCCACTTATATTGACACATTTAGGAGACAGAACGGGCAGGAACAGCACAGCCCCCACACTTCACACACTTATCATCACACATGGTCAGGGTGTGACATGGATGTGACATTATACATACTGTACACACAAACAAGCACACACACACAAACACACGCATAAACAAACACTGTTTGCATTGTTACACCCTAGCAATACCGTGTCAAACACTGTAAAGTCAAACTCATATTCTTTAAAGCAAATCATTTACAGTTCAGAGTATTGATAAGCAAAGCCATAGTGTTTAGATGTTAGTCATTTTAGACTTGATAGCCTTAAGTGCATGATTTATTATTAGTGTGAGGATTATTGCCATAATGTAAAGCTTAAATATTATCAGACAACCATCCGCTGTACTTAGTCTACCAATAGGATTCAGCCACAAACATTCACATGTACACAGACTCAAATTCAGGAAGTGGTATCCGAGCGTCACCCAATGATTGCTTTATCAATCAGCAACAGACCAACACTCAAGCACACTATAGCACAAAAAAGAGAGTCGTTTTGTCTTCTGTCTCTGTCTCTGAGGCGGTCAGTGCGCGAATGTCTCTGCCCCCCTAGCCCAGTGCGTCCCCCCCCCTTAACCCCACACCCTCGCCCCCACTGGGTCCTCCTTTGGGAGGGGTCCCTGGCTGGAGACCAAGATCAAAATGTAAATGAAGTCGTGTTAACCCTACCCACGCCATGTGCATTGTAGTGGAGAGTACTGTGGTAAATGATCAAGTGTTTTCTGTTTAGCAGTCGACTTTGTTTCAGTCTCAGTTGGATGTTCGCCGCGCCCGTTAAGGATCCTCCCGTCGCAGTTCTGTTCTCAACACCTCGTGATGAAAAAGACGACCGAAAATAATAATTAGACCTCGACTCCGTCCGTACCCAAAGAAGTCTCCGGGATCCAGTTCTGACAAAAAGAAAAAAACAGTTAACACCAGAGCGAGTGTTAGATGATTAATAGTTGAACAGTAGTTAATGCTTAATGAGGCAGAAGGGGATTACTGAGCAAATTGGCCTGGTTTCGCATTGCCTCCGCCGATGTGGTGGGGACCCTCTGTTCTCTCCTCACTAATGGGTGTTGGGAACAGGACATCTCCTTAACGGACGCCCCCCCCCCCCCCCCCCCCCCCCATTTCCCCCACGCCCTTCCGTTCGTTCCAGTTTTACCCGACTGAACATTTAGGTTTAGGAGATGTTTAGGAGTGTCAGTGGTGATTGTCGATGGTGTTTGTTAGGTAAACGTCGATCGCAGAGGATGTTTTGGTTTTCACTATGTTCTCTCTTGATATCATTTCCAATCCTTGCCGTTCACAGTGACTAGGCTGGAGTGTGGTTGTGTGGTAGTAGACACGTGTTCTTTGTGGTCGGTGATTTCAATGTTGTAGTGTTAAGATTCGTTGCTCCTCATTACGCCATCAACCATGGAGCAGAGACTGGTACAACATTAAAAATGTAAGGGGTGACCCAGGTTCCCTAAAACATCAATTCCCGTCGGCCGACCGGCTGAACCCCCCCCCCCCCCCCCCGCCGTGCCACCCTCGCCCTGAAGAGTGCTTCTGGAACTGGACATTGTTAGGAGTTCACTCTGGGGCCCTGCTGGTTGTGAAACCTCGGGCTGTAGGCTGTGAGTTTCCTCTGCTGGAGGCTTGTCAGAGACAACTCAGCGAGGCACAGCTTGTGGGTGTTGCAATTCCTAAATTACGTCCTAATCTGGATAGTTGAACACGTCAATGTAAAAAAAAAAGAAACAAATCCCAATGTAGCTTTTTGCTTGCAGCCAGTGCCGTATCTTGCTATATGCGGACTATGCGGTTGCATAGGACCCCAAAAGCAACCAGGGGCCCCCCAAGCTGTCATTTTATATGACCGGTCTGTGTTGGTAACCAACCACCCATGTGTGCTGAGTGAAAGCAATTATATGCATATATTTTCCACGGATCTCTTAGTGCACCAGATTGATGCATTTAAATGTTAAATGCATGCCCCTGGACCAGCTTAGAGGGTTTGCAATTCCCCTACAAAAGTTAAAAAAATAGGGGCCCCCAAACAACATTTTGCATAGGGCCCCCCAAAAGCTCAAAACGGCCCTGCTTACGGCCTACAGTTGGAAGCGTCAAGGCTGCCTTGTCTTTCGAGTTTAACATTGCTATGCGAGTTGTGAATAATCACTTGCACATAGTTCAACCATTCAACCTTCACAGGTCCTTGGCAATAAGACAGAAGGACTGAGTGTGACTGTGCTCTCTACAAAGAGCTCTTTGATCTCTACTGACTCAGGATCTCTGTAGCCACCCCTCCCTGGTGTATTTTCCAGCCAACCTCATGTCCCTGCGGCCAATTATCAAAGCTTCCTGAGGCATGTTGCGTATTGTAATTCATTTGACAGGGGGACGTTACAGGGTTCCTAACCAACGCCAGGCAAGAGAGAGTCCTCTCAGTGCAGATAGATTTGTCTTTGAAGATTTGCGCCTTCCCCCGGTGACAGAGAGAGCGACTTCGGATGTGTGCGGTGTGCGACGCAACGCAGTCTCATCTCATCCTGCTTCCCTTCTTCGATTTGTCCTTGCCCGGGGGTTGGTGCGCCGCCTGAGTCTAGACGCCCCATTTAAAGAAGCCTCTATAGTAAGGGTATCTTCCTCTGGGAAAGCCCTCTCAGCTTAGGCAATGCCACCATGACGACCAAAACCAGACAAACTCCCGACACGGATAAAAAGGCGTCATTAGCAGCTACACTCACTGAATAATGCAATCTTTTGATGTGTGTTTTCCATTCTACTCCAAGGTTAGAGAAAGCAAAAGGGGTTCTGCCCTTGATTGCAGTGGCATTAATTTCCCCTACCCCTGCTATTGAAAACATCAAAGGAAAATGTTTTCTTCTTCTGTGCACTCACATATTTGGGCCAAGGAAACTGGGATAGGCAGATAATTTAACCACTGCCTCTCAGATCTAACATTATCCTTGCCCCTGGCTTCAGTCAATCTCCCTCCATATTTCCTCGAAATTAATTCTGTCACTGCCAACAGACCACTGCCCTTGTTCAAAATATTAACCATTCTGATTTCACTCCAAAAGGAATGGCGGGTGGATAGGGAGTTTGGGTGAGAGTTTGACTTGTGACCTCTAGTGCCATATTAGCATATTTTGGGGGAGATTGTGTGAAACCATGGCAACGGTAGAATGTTGTTTGGTTTTGTGATTCACTCCCGTTTTTGCCAGTTTAGTACCAATTAGCATGTATACAACTAATAGTAGTTCTCACCTCCATAGTGGATAGCCTGATATGATTGCATACATTTTCATCTGTTAGAGAGGCACAACCCACGACATTTCCCGTTAGGCCTACATTGGAGCTTTCTCGTTCATAGCGCCATGAAGTCAAAACAGTAAGCATGCAGCATGGATTGCATTGGCATACTTTCTACATGTGGCAATACTGAGCCCCAGTGGACAATATATGTTAAAGCAACGGAAAGGAAGTAAAGGAATGATCATTCTAAAAGTCTCACCATTATTTACCCAACTGAAACCGTCGTCATGGGAACCAATTCCGCATCTGTTTCCAATCAGATAAGCCATTTTAGATTAATCGAAAGCCATGTGACTGTTAGTGCCGTTAGTCAGTTATTTACTGATTGTTCTAGCCATAGGAGGATGTCTTTACTCAGCGCTGGCTGGTAAACCATGGTGATGTTCCTGCCCAGACGTGTGAAAGGCTGGCTGCAAGCATTAGTCGATGCTTCGAGGTCAACAGACATTATCAACAATTTTCTTGATGTCCCTTAGCTTTCACTACCAGAGATAACATTCCAAAACATGAAACTACAAGGCCATAAACACTCACACGATTTTTCTCTCTTTCTCTCTCTTTATGTAGGTGAACGATGATTTTCTAAGGGGTGCGTTAGTCTGTGCTTGCAGTTTTCTTTTCTTGTGGTCTTAGCGGTTTATGATCTCTGTATGTCTTTTCTATACAGTACCTTTTCTTGCAAAACGATAGGGAGCTCTGGCTGCCACTGTTGCTGGCCAAAGGACTGGGTGAAACAAAATGCCATACGACTACTCAGCGTTTCTTTAACTGTCCAAATCAGTGAAACTGTCTGACCTTTACGAACTCACATAACCAATAGGAAATTGTATACTCTGGGATTCTTGTCACTGCTTTTACGTTTCATAAAACATACACTTCGTACAGAAACCATCTAAATGCTTTATTCGACATATGTATTCATATCGAAAAGAGCTGTTTGTCATGCATGCGCTGCTCCGGCCGATAGGATTGATCCATGCTACGCAGAAAATACGATTACTGTGGCAGATCATAATTGATCTCTCCTGAACCTTGTCACTCCCAGAATCCCTGAAGAGTAGGGGGAGGGTTGCGGAATGCTCTGACCGGACGGCACTCATTCCTAGGTTTCCGTAGGATCACAAAGAACATTACGATATGACATTTTCCTTTCAAACGAGACAGTGCCATAAGCCCCCTCTCCCAGGTCTGAGCGGATGCAACCCCCTTCCATTCCTCCCACTCCAAAAGATGGGATTGCTTGAAATTAGTCATAATCAAGCCTCTGCTATAAAAATCTGAAGAAATATATTGCAGGGCAGGGGTCAGCAAATGTATGAGCAGGTGTTGTACAGCTCTCCAACTGACTTTCGAATGGCACTAAACTCGTTCATAATATTTTTTTGAAATATATATTTTCAGTGTTTGCATATTCGGACATATATGGTGAGAAAATGGAACCTAGGAATGAGTGCTGTGCTCATGCTCCTACTTGCTCCAAACAAGAACTGGATCAATGAAAACACACACACACACACACACACACACACACACACAGTATTATTGTGGCCTACATATTTGAGTCTGGCCATTTTAAACTATGTCAGTCTGGTGAGCTTAAGTATAAGCTAAGATCTGGGTGTCAAATTATCTGGTCACATTTAAAAGAGTTTTAAAACGTACCCTTACATTCCATCGATGTTTGAATTCCAAGGTTTTGGAGAACAAAACTGTATTGTACATATTAGATATAAATAGCCATAACATGTCATCTAATCTGTGGACTTCTTTTTCCACGACTGAAAGAAAAATAATGACTGTTGAATTGTAAATATTGTAGGAATCGAAATGTAGGATAGGGCGAACAATGTCTCTTCTCACAGGAATAATACCTGTTTCACCCAGTCCTAAGTCCAATAGGTCATCTTGAAGGATGTGTATTTGTCTATGAAACATGTGTAAGAAGTTTTTTATTTTCTATCTATGTTTTATATTTTGTCTGTCTTGTAAAAACAGAAGGTCATTTTCGTCATAAAAGCATGTTGTTACACTGTAAAAGGTGTCCTCTCTTCTGTTCCTCACCTTTCTCCGTTACTTAAACTATCCCCCTCAAAATAATCGATCACTTGGTCAAGTCAACCACAGGCCCAGCATACAAACAGACGCATCCACAATCACATTCACAGACACACGTTTTACTCACTTGCGCATGTTGAGACATGTCAATTCTGTGCCACTAGGTGGCAATAGAGCACTGGTTATAACAAAATAAAATATCCAAACCTCTAATGTCAATGAAACGCAAGAGAATCCACATGTGTCCAATTATTTGCTTCTTTATTTGTTTACTGAAAACACAGTTTTCCCATATTGGTTTATCACTTGTGTATTCTTTGTTCCAGTTCCAGCTCTGATTTGTCCCTTCTACAGCATGCCATCGACTTGCTGAGTAGGTTCTCCTTGCATTAATAGAGGATGAGGAATGGCTCTCAGATACTGTATATGTGCATGGGTGCGCATATAAACCACATGTGTATAGTGAGTGTGTGTGTGTAGGTGTGTGTGTGTGTGTGTGTATGTGTGTGCGTGTGTGTGTGTGTGTGTGTGTGTGTGTTTTGTATTTCCGAATGGGAAAAGTGTCTGCCACACAAAGCTCTTTGTTGAGGTGTGTCAATTTACAGACAAGCTTGACATTACATCCATTGTAACTGCCATTGTGAATTCAGTCAAAGCTTGACGTGCTTTGGGCGTTTCAAGGCCACGTGTGTGTGGTGTGTGTTCTATATGTGTGCATGTGCGTGTGAATCTGTTTGCAGGTAGCCATGAGAGGCCGAACAGGCATTTGATAAACATCTTCGATTCGATGTCCACTTAACGAGTCCAATCCCCCTTCTGGGGGCGGGGTGGGGGTCCTTGTTGCTGTGACCTCCCACTCAAAGGTCGTTCTTTAAAGGTCGAAGGTAAGGGGGAGGGGAAGGGGGGTGGGGGGTTACGGCACACACAACACATCTCAACTTGAGAGCCATTCCTCCCCCTGTCCTTACATATCTACGAGTAATTCCGTTTCCTCTGCCTTCCCCTCTGCCCTATTTCCATTCTGTCTCCTCTATATTGGAAATTGATTGTCTTCTACCATCACAAAGACACTTGGTTCGGATTGATTGATTGACTGGTAAGGGATGAGGGAGAGAACACTGACACAGGCGCGTCCTCGGCCCTGGCTATCCGTCTGAGCCAACATAAATGAGGCCATTGTAAAGCACACAGGAGATTATATGTATATACTATATCTGTATGTCAGTCCCCTGAATGCCAACGTTGGTTCTGCATTTAGCAGGTGGTCTCTGCTCTGTATAGCAATTTAGCTCTGCTAAATCCCGAGCCGCTCGGACACTCAGGCGACTGTTCGACCAAAAGTATAAACACAAATGCGGTTTACAGTACACACATGAACGTGCTCAAACACGCAGGTCAAAACGAGAGGAGATACAGATGTGTGTATGGGAAATAGTTGATATTCACCATGATCACACAACGGCAAAGGGAATACACAAAACACGTACCTAAGACACATGTCCAGTGGAGAAAAACAAAAGGACAGTCACACGACACAAACATACGAGGGTTACAGAAATACAGAGGAAATACACACAAAAAACCAAAAGGCAGGGGGGGAAAAGCCTAAACAAAATGGCTGATCGCATCCCGGCCCCTTATCCAGACCCTGGTGTTCTTCCTCCCCTTTCTCTCCCCCTCCACTGTACTTGAGGTTCAGTTTGTCCTGCGGTTTCTACACAGCTCTGTATATAGTATCCATGCATAAAAGAATGGCTGGGCCCACCTCGGTGGACGGAGGTGCTTTGGTTGGTTAGGTTCTCTCTCTTTTTTTTTTATTAGCATGAGGATCACTTGAACACACACAGATGAGACAATCATTGAAACACAACAGAGGATAGAGGAGCGTGTGGTAAATAAGGTGTGTCCTTGATGTCTCTGTCTTGACTTTTCATCTGCGTCGTTCTTTCTCGCAGACCCTGCAGCCCCCCCCCCCCTCCCCCTCCCCCCCACCCATATTTATTTGGTTAATAACCCCCAACAAACTACTTTTGCCCTCCGCGTGTTTTTCTCAATTGCTTGCTTCCTTTTGAATGTTCTGGCCTTAGCTATCAACCCTTCCGTCAGAAACGTTCTTCCATGAACAAATACAGAAGATTTCATGCAAAACTGCGGATAAAAGAAAAAGGCAACAACCAAAGGTTAAAGCAGAAAAGGCCTATATTTCACAGGCTCCGTTCATAAATAACACAAACACATAATTTAGGTGTGACTCTTGCCACTGTCATTGCTAAAACATTGGTATTATTGATTTCACTACATAGCCTTTACAATAAAGATTTGAGGTATATCGAGATGAATTGTCTACACATGCCTGCCTAGTTGTAATTCTATCCAGGACTAAAGAACAAGTGAAGAGGGTTTGGGTGGGCAGGTCAGTGATGGGCATCATGTCTGATTCGGAGGGCAGGGGATCAACTGATTGGGTTCTGATTAGCGGAGATGCCAGCCATTAAGACTGTGGTATCTGAGACCATTGTAAACAGTCAGACACACAGACACATACACTCAGGTTACAAATTACACAAAAATATCTCTGGTGAGTGTGTGTGCTTGCGTGTACATGACAGAAAAGGTTCGAATGATTCGAGTGACAGTCCTAGAATTGGTTACAAATATAGGTAAACATTCTTTGATTCTCGGGGAAAACAAAGTGCATCTTTTTGATTAGAGTGTAGGTTTCTTTTGACATGAAGCTCATTCCATTGTTGACCCTCTCCACCCAGTTTGTGCCCCCCTTCAGCTTGACGCTATAGTTAAGTTGGATTGTGAATGTGTATGTGCGTGCATGTGTGTGCGTGTGTGTGTGTGTGTGTGTGTGTGTGTGAGTGAGTGAGACTTGTGTGTGTTTAGAGCAAACCAACCCGTGGTTGAAGGAAAAAGGCACTCAACTCTATCCACATAGCAAACACCTCCCTGTAAATGCTATGCAGCACGACTGCTCTGTAGCGATGTGTTTGTCTGTCTGTGTGTGTGTGTGTGGGTGTATGTGTGTGTGTGAGCGTCCCAAGTCCATCGTGATTACGGCAGGGTAAATTATCTTTGGTATCGGTGGCTGTGTCGCAGTCCACTTTATTCTGTGAGGTAGCCACACACACACATTGCATTCCATTGCTAGCACTGTCTCTTTCCCATCTCTGCTTTAGATGTGAATGCAACACCTCCAAACGCCTTCACTAAAAACCTACTAATGTCTCCCCTGGACTACAGAGTTTGACCAGGTCTAACGTGACACCCTCCATATAGGATTGCGTACAGTGCACTACCTTTGACCTTTGACCTTTGACCTTTGAGCACTGTCCTCCGAGGGAACATCACGTTGGTTTGTGTTCCTCCGTCTCCTCCCGGGCCTCCGAGTCTCCTATCTGCCCCCTGCACCCCTCTGGTTCCTGTCCGCATCTCCTCATTAATATGATTATCTCTCGCTAAGAAGACGCTACACAAGTTGGCTCTGCCTGGGAAGAAAAAGGAATGAGGCAGTTTCCATGGTAACCAAAAAACATCATTGCACACCCATGCAATGCACCTCCCCAACCACAGAGCTCTCAGCAGAGGAATGCAGTGAGGGCCCACTTCCTCCAAAGTTCAAGTTCAGAGGTCGACAGAAGCGTCCCTTGACGTCCGAACAGTCCAAATAGGAGTCCATCTACTAAACAAGTATTCACAAAGATGCACAGTCCATCGCCTGTATTCCTCGTCTGCACATTGTCATTAATCTGTCCTTTTTCATGTTGATGTTTCCTTTTCTGAGTCTTTCATTTTATTTTGTACACGTTGTCAACAAGGTGCTTCTTTACATTTAGCACAACAGAGCACAATATTCATAAGAGAGAACTTTGTGTCTATGGTACCATTTTTACCCGCATCAATATTTAAGAGAGAAAAAGAAGGGTGCAGGGGGGGGGGGGGGTAGTGGTGGAAAGGTGGGGGGTTGTGGAACGAGACAGTGGAAAGAAAGAACGGACAGGAAAGAAAGAAAGAAAGAAAGAAAGAAAGAAAGAAAGAAAGAAAGAAAGAAAGAAAGAAAGAAAGAAAGAAAGAAAGAAAGAAAGAAAGAAAGTATTTACATTTCATTTTCAGCATGTTTTCATACGCATTGATCATATCAATATAATTGTTTTCGTGAGGTACGGAATGACCACAGTGCCCATAGCTCTCGTTATGATTTGTAGGTTGCTATGGTACCGGCCAGACACAAGGAACAGGGGGGCACGATGAAGGAGAGAGCTGCACCTATTCTCACTGATTATCATGCAGAGGCAAACATCATTGGCACTCAGAATCCTATATTGTGACATTTGACCTCTGTTTTTGGCCACTAAAACAGGGCAGCCCCCTATCTCCACCTGGTCAAAACACTCTTTTAACATTGAGTGTTGTGTACCAGTTTGATTGTTTCTCTTGGTAACCTGAAAATACCCTCTACAATGGCTACATTTGTCTCTGACCATACAAAAAGAGTCTGAAGAGTCTTGTGTTACTGAAATGAAGGTCAAATATGAAATGAGTGTATCCTCTCAATCTGAAGGATGGGGTGGAGATGGTTAAATGTATGCGGTTGTGCATCGGTGTGACTCAGCAATATTTTTGCATTGTTGGCAGGTGTTTTAGATATTGTAAACACAAATTATTGTATCTCTGTAATACGTAGGACCTCTTGTTCCAGCCTGATCTCATGTTATATAAGTTTCCTGTTTTTTAATTTCCAGCTCAACTCTTAAGCAGAAGAGGCTCATTCCAAATTAAAATGTACAATACTGACCATTTAAAAAAAATAAGCAACCATTCTTGGCTACTAGCTCATGGCTCAAATAAAATGAAAAGATATCTAAGCTTAGTTTTGAAATGCACTTAGGATCATAAAAAAAAAAAACGTATTCGTAACACACTGAAACTTTTTATGACGGCATTCTATTTTCTTTTGATGTATTTTGACTTTTATTAATTCTGGAATGATACTCTTGAAAGCTAGACGGTTTTTACTATTTTTTTTGCCTGTTTTACTGATCTGTTCTAGAACGTGACAGACAAGGCTTGTGTCGCTACGGTGATTTCTAATGGACAGTAGGGGGCACTGTTACTCTATAATGGTCCAAGCTAGACCACTGCAGAGAAATCCCACCCCAGGTCCTCAACATGTAAACACATAGTTGAATACACACGACAACAACAACAAAAAAAATGGTGGGGGATTGGCTAAGGAAAAAACTGGGCAATCAGCTGAATGTACATGGCAGAGGACACTTTAAATGTGAAAGTGATAGTGATGTGTAAAAAGCTGATGTAATTGCCCTACATGGGTACTCAGCCCAGGTTGTGTTAAAGCTGCACTAAGGAGGAGAGGATATCCCATCTCTATTGCGAGCGGATTATCTTTGGTGTGTTTACTTTGACAATTGGGGAAACACTGGGAATTACCCAAAACGAGAAATAGATAAAGCCACTGCCCGAGCCTGTCCAGCCATAAAAGATGACTCTAATCGGTTTACTGTAGTAGACGTCCTATTTTAAAGCTGAGCCCGGCTGATTTTGGTAGAAAGCTCACAGTGAAGTGACATATACAGATAGGCCAAAGGAATGAAGACACCCCTCCATCTTGGTTTTCTCTTTGGTTTCAGAAACATTTGGTGAAATGGAACAGGTGGAGTTCTGAATAAAGCATTATGTCTGGAGCATAGTATAGCCTACATCTGATTCCACTAGACTAATTTATTGTTATGACTTTGAGTAGTGGAATCAGGTTTATAGGAGCACAAACCTGCACACCCTGTAGCTCTTTGTTTTACGAATGGAAACCCCATTTTAAAGGAAATGGTTCTCTTTCATTTAATTCCCCATCCCTCCTTTCAACCTCCCTCTATCCTCAGGCCTTGGAGAAAGTGGTTGCAGTGGAGGTACCAGGCTGTACAGGTGAGGCGTTGTTGTTGTTGTTGTGGTGGTTGTTGTTGTTGTTGTTGTTGCTGTTCCCATGAGGAGTGTGCACGTGACCATGGTCGTGCACTCCCCCGGGGCCATGCTCGCTCCCCTCGGGACCCCAGCGGTCGTGGCAGCGACGGCGTGCGTTCATGAAGAAGTTGGAGACGGTGGAGAGCTCCAAGCCCAGCTGCTGAGAGATGGTGATCTGCATTTCTTTGGAGGGACGGCGGTTCTCTCTGAAGATGGCTGCCAGGGTACGCCGCTGCAAGTCAGTGAAGACCAGTCGCTGTTTTTTGGGGAGAAGGTTGCGCTCTCGTCCCTGATCCTGCTCTTTGCGTTTACATGCTGGAGAGGGAGGGAAGACGGGCAGGAGAAAGGCACGCAGACATGTTTACTGACATATCATCACAGCTTTGTTTAACTACTAATGAGCCTAAGGGTTGACTGGTGGACTGAATTGTGTCCCTAAAAACAACCAACACGTTACTGGTTCCTTCAGAAACAGCGCAACATGAGAAACAAATAAGGCACTCCTTAATCATGCTTGTAGGGGGGGTTATAGTTGAAATAGATAAAACCATGCAGGATTAAAACCGCATGCAAAGAAGGTATAGGCTAAAGCTGCAATGTGGTGGTGACTAAAACAATCAATCTGCCCTTTTAATTAATCGTGCGGAATGCGAGTGAGTACATGCACAATAGAAACAAAAACCAACATAGGCCTACTAGCGATAGGTTAACAATCTTAAATATTTTAAAGTAAGTGTTAAGAAAGGCCTACACTCTTATCAGAACGTCCAACAAATATTTTGATCCCCAAAAGGTGATAGTCTCTTGCTAATTATTAGTTTCAAACCAAAACTATTATTGCAAATCATTATCTAAAGGGTAGCATAAAGACTGCATTTGTGTTTTGTAAACTCAATGGGTTGGACCACCGATACAAACGAAATATAAAGCCGGAGGAAAAGCGCCTTTAGCGGATCGTGCCTTGATGCACCGATAGTCAGGTATGGCCCTGGCTACCTAGAGGAGATTGGAGAAAGTCTGTTCTGTTCTGCTGCCCTAAAAAGCTGCAATGATCGATTTTCCGCGGTTTTCTCTAGAACACGTGATCCAGTAATCAGGGCTCCCTTCCCCACCCAATCGATGGTTATCGATCCGCGAGCCCGCGAGGCGTGTGTGTGTGTGTGTGTGTGTGTGTGTGTGTGTGTGTGTGTGTGTGTGTGTGTGTGTGTGTGTATGTGTGTGTGTGAGTGTGTGTGTGTGTGTGTGTGTGTGTGTGTGTGCGTGTGTTTGTGTGTGTGTGTGACAAGCACGCCCATGTCCACTCCTGGTGGGGAGTACTGCACGGGAGCGAGCTTGTGACAGACAGCTGGAGCAGAAATTGTTTATCTCTGGAGGAACAAAAGAGACGTGGTAGAAGAGACTGTCAGTCCAACGGTAATAGAGGTATGGAAGTGGAGGACAAAGAAAGGCCTCGGAAGCCCATAGAAAAATACTGTGCTGGACACGCAATAACGAAAGACAGTTTAAAGAGAATGTGAAGGCTTACAGAGAGCGTGGGGGGAGAGGGAGAGAGAGAGAGAGAGAGAGAGAGAGAGAGAGAGAGAGAGAGAGAGAGAGAGAGAGAGAGAGAGAGAGAGAGAGAGAGAGAGAGAGATGCGGGGGGGGGGGGGGGGGGGGGGGGCAGCAAAAGTGAGACAGACGGGTTAGCCAGAGGACGGAGGGAGCTGTTGGGAGTATAAAAGGAATCAAAAGGAGAGAGGCAGGATGCAGTGTGGAGTTGGCGTCTGAAAAGGATTGATGACTATACAGCAGGTTTAGACAACGGCGACGAACAGATGTGACTTGGAAGTTCAAGATCAATCGGAGCTGTGTGTGTATGTGCGTGTTTATATAGTAAGGAAAATGTATATCTTTGTAGGTGGTTTTGTTTGAATGGCATTGTTACTGTACACACGGAATGCAGTGTTTGTCCCTCCTCACACTATACAGGTGTCACTTATAAGTAATCTTCTGTATTGTGCTGAATGCCTGGCAGGAATTTTATTATCAAGTATTTACTAAGTATTTTTGATTTGTTCCCCTTCCTTTGGAAATGTCAGCAGTAAAGTAAACGTGCGCACATGCTGCGTGTGCGCAAACATACACGCACACACAAGCACACTTATACACACTCTTCAGTGAAGCCAAAAGTACAGTAGTCTCTCTATTCGAGTCTTCTTCATCTGTTTGTTCTCATGGTTGTTCTAAATTGTTTTAATTTGCCCTCAGATTGATAGTCCCCATATCGATTGATCTGCGCTTCAGAACCATTTCATGGAACATTTGTTCAATTGGTTCAGGCCCAGCCATGCCAGAATTCCCCCTTAGCTCTCTAAGTGACGTCTCAAACCAAATTCAATACGCTCTAATGTAATGACTGAATGCTAGTGCTAATATACTGATAATTTAATACATAATGCCTGTTTTCAAACAGTTAGTGCTGGCAGCCATTTTACAATGCCAACACCACACTTTCCTCTTTCCTCGGCTGTGAATAGGCACGGTGGCTTAGACCATAAGATACAACCCTTACTCTAAATTCTCCGAAACCAACGAGCATGGTTGGATGCCTGCGTGTAGAAACATCTTCAGTTAAACAATACGTCCGTTCCTGTAGAGAGTCATTGGCCACCTATTCATTCTTATTGTCTCGAGTAGGGGCAATGCCGTAAAGAGGTGGTCTCTTACACAGATCACTCTTGAGACAAGGACCAAACTGTTATCTGTAGGGGCTTGTGGATACCTCGGTATTTCCAGATCGGCTTTTCTAGAGAGATAATGGATGACTCTCAATGGACTGAAGGGCTCTTTTCGTATGCCCACTTATGTAGTCAATAGCGCTAGATTTCAGTTGATTGCTATTCACCTTACAATCGCCGCAAACTGAACGATTCCACATAACATTAACACAAAAATAAGGGGGAGGTGTCACCCCACAGATTGTAGCGGTTGATGAGTGAGCCACCTGTCTCAATAAGTCATGAAATATAAATAAATTAATCGAAATTGGTCCAGATAGGTTATGTTTACAAACTAGTCTTCTGTATCAAATATGCCAAAATGTGGAGTCGCAAGGATGTAGGTTGCCAAGGGGAAAAGGTGGTGAGCACCAGGGACGCGTAGAGGGGGCTTCAGGTGGGGCTAGAGCCGCTGCTCCTTTACCCTATGAGTCTCAAGTGACCCCATTTCTGTCTATTCAATAAATGCATGATGTGTATGTTATTGAGTCATTTTTGTCCTTCAATTAGCACAATTAGCACAACAAACAAACGTCAACTAATTTAAAAAATAAACACCTAACCCTAACCCCCTTCCACCCATGTCGATCTCTTGTTTATTTGGTTAAGTCTGCTTGTGAATTGAGCCGGGAGAGACAATCATTTGCGAGTCGTCGATTTAAATGGTTGTTCTTGCGCAATGCTTGCAGCTTCACGTCAAATTTTCAGCGTGTGGTGAATCTTGACCCGGACTTGTTGATTGTTTGAAATGAAATGATGTACTTCTAGCTATATAGTTCAAACTGTTTAACTTATGTTCGAATGATAGCGATATCAAAGAATACAAATTATTTGATAATTCATCCTATTTTAATGTTCAAAAACACAACATATTCATGGCCTAGTTTCTGTCTTATTGTTAAGAGATCCTCAAACAGGATGGCTTGCCCTGTCCTATCCTTGAGGTGACCATCAGTGTAGCTCCCTCTCCATTTCATCACTCAGTCAGGAACTTGTATTTAGGTTGTATGTGTGTGTGTGTGCGTGTGTGTGTGTGTGTGTGAGAGAGAGAGAGAGAGAGAGAGAGAGAGAGAGAGAGAGAGAGAGAGAGAGAGAGAGAGAGAGAGAGAGAGAGAGAGAGAGAGAGAGAGAGAGAGAGAGAGAGAGATTGTTGGCTCGTTTCTTGGAAGCTCAAAAAGATACGTGAATACATTATACGGTTGTGTTATTTTCATGTCCACTTGTCGTTCGAAGAGGAAAAGTGTTTTATTTTGAGAGAGAGTAGAACAAACGCAATCACTGTTAACTAAAATACACACTTTTTGTGGCTTTCTCAGCTAAATGCTCAATTTCCCCCCCTACATTATAAATATGCAAATAGTTCAATTGTCTTTCTTTGGTTACAGTGCAATACCCAGAAAACAACGCATCGGGAAAATACAGTAGTTGGGTAATATCGGTTGTCAAATAGGTTATAAATATATTAGGCTGTGTTTGTGTGTATGCGTGCGTTTTTGCGTGTGTGCATACGTGCTCAGAATAAGTGGCATGCTAAAGGCCTGCGCATGTGTACTGCACGTGCGGCTGCAGGTGGAAGAGATGAGGCATGATAGGCTGATTGTGAACTAACCGCACCGTGCTGCTAGTCGACGCCGGGACCGACGGGCGTGATCGCGCTTTGCGTGCGGTGAGACGGGCCTTCTCCCGCACTGGTCGGACTACTGCAGGCGAGAAACAGTTTACGTCAATCACTCTCTGTCACACCTCTAAGATGTATACGGTTATTGATTTTATTGATCTTAGCCTATTCATTGCTGTGAAGCAAATGCTTGGATCTTTATCTAACGCAGAGGCATGACGCACCTTCACAGTGAAATAAACTAATGCATTGGTTGGGAATTGATTATCTCACTACATTCTGTTAATTTGTAGATGTAAAACCTGTGATATCTTGCTTATCAAGACACCCAGCTGACGCATTGCAGCTCACGTAACTTGTCAACTGAAAAAACAATTGTGCGTTCAATTATTTTAAAAAGCATCAGATGTTTGATTTAATTTTACCGGCACTTAAAGTTAAATTGTAAATTACTTACGGTGCAAAATAAATTGGTCTACAGGTCTTACATTTCAGACTTGTAGGCCTTCTCTGCATGCAAGATGACCAACAGCAATTAGTCCTACAAAATACATATTACTCAAAACAAGTTTGGACTGTTGCAGCAACAACAAACATAAATTGTTATAGCAAATAACTAAGTCGAGCCCATAAATGCTGTCTAAATGTCAAAGATTTAAGTAGCCTAGCTTTGACAAATTAAAGGCACCAATTACAAAGATTCATTTTTTTGTTTATTTGAATTAAACTTGAATTAATCCAAATCATGTGCTCGCTGTTTAAATGGTTTTTTTTTCTATGATATATGCCTTCATTATTTTTTACGGGAGTTTTTTTTTTCGAAAGCCCATGGTCCTGTATAGCAGACTATACAGGGTTAAGCTTTTAATAATCATACATAAAGCTATTTTGATTTTGAATTGTATTCGTGGTTAATGATAGTATACACTCATATATCATGTTATAATTAATTTCAGATATATTTAGATTTTTTTTTTTCTTATTTGCAAGTGTGAAGTCATGTAATTTGTGTTTTACTGAATTATGTACGTATTTTGGTGAACACAAACACGAAGGCACACTAACAACATTCACAGTCACAGAAAACAAAAACTCTCAAATAAATCTAGATCTTATTTCCCGAACTGCGGATAGCCACGAACGCGCATACCTTCGTGTCGGATCTATTTTTTTGTGAATGTGCTTTCAATTATGCCTCCTTTATTGTCAGTGGCAATGCAGCAAACATATCATTTAATTCTATTGTGAATTGTCGAGGCCAAATCAAATATAGTTAGTTTGGAATAGAGATTAAAGTAATCAAGGAATTAACAACAATTCTAAAAAGTAGGTATTAGTATAGTGTGTAAAACATAAAACAAATTGGATTTCCAGCATGTCTATATGTGTAATTGGGATTTATTCTAGTCATGAAGGCAGGGAATTTAAAATACTTTGTCAGACGACTTTATTATCTTTCAAATGTAGGTTTGCCTGCTAAATACATGCAGGCCAACCTGCAGTGCCTTCAGTTATGTATTAGTCTGAAGATGAAAGACTGTTTGGTAAGAAAGATCCTATGCAGGAGCCGAAGGGGGGCAAGGGATATGCTCTGCTGACGCTGGGAGAGCCGGAGTTGGGAAGAGATGGAGGGGGAGGGAGAGAAAATGGTAAAGGAGTGCGCGCGCGCGAGAGAGAGAGAGAGAGAGAGAGAGAGAGAGAGAGAGAGAGAGGGGGGGGGGGGGGCTGAGGAGACCAGAGGAGAGTAAATCGATACCGATTCAGAGCGAGTCAGATAAGCCTGAACAATGTATAGTGCAGACACACTCTATAACCCAATCACACACACACATTCATAACACATCTTACACACACACACACACACACACACACACACACACACACACACACACACACACACACTCTTGCTCACGCACACACACTGTGAAAGGTGCTTGTACCTCCACAGAGAAGCATTACAAACCCCATAAAACATAGCAACCTCTAAAAATCAAATGACATCACAACCTTGGATTGCTTTGAGAATCTGCTGACATGTGCAGAAACTGATCATTACCAGGGCTGTCTGTGAACTGATCAATGGTCTTTGTCTGCGATTGGTGGGTCTTGCTTTGTTATTCTGTAAACGTTTTGCGTTTCTCTCGATTGGAGAGAAAATGTCCGTTGAGCATGTGAAGGATTCAATCTTTTTATTTGCAGCTGCATGTCATCTTTATATGTCCTTCTTTGAATCCTATTCTGTCACTAATGTGTCCACGCTCACTTCATGTTTTAAGTAGCATTAAAACGTTGAACGTCATGTGTACTGTTGGGATAGAGCTGAACGTCATGTGTACTGTTGGGATAGAGCTGCCCTCAAGTGTTAACCGCACATTTGACTTACACAGAAGATGCTGCTGTTACAAGGGCTAACATAACCACTGTGCAGACTCACTCTTTCTTGCCTGGTCCCTGCATCTCCCCTATACTTATCAATTATTAAGGCGGGTATTGATCCTTTCACTACCCTCCCTCTATCTGGCTCCACACACAAAGCCAAAACTCGCCAGCCCTCCCCTCGATCAATGGCATCTCCGAACGTTGGCTTGTCTTGTTTCACCAGTTTGTTTACTTTCTCAGTGAGCTCAGTAGGAGCATACATATTTTTTTTAATTATCTTTGTATTCAAAGAAATGAGCAGAGCAAATGGAGAGTGCCGGTTCCTGAATGTTGCAGCCATGCAAGCAGGGAAATAATATGAAGAATAGCGAAAGGCTCGGTGCCGTTATCCCAACCCTTTGTTCTGCAGTGTATTCTGGACCCTTGAAACAAGTGCTCTGCTGGTATTGGACCCCTGCTAGAGAAAATTAAAGGAGGGCTTGTGATATTTGTGTGATGTGCTTCAAAATGGTAGAGTAAGGAAGACGTGAAAATAGCAAAAAAGTGAGACAGACAGCGGGAGAGAGAGAGGGGAGAGAGAGAGAGAGAGAGAGAGAGAATGGGGGTTGGGAAAGCGTGCCTTATTGATTTATGTGTTAAAGCCATAGCAAACAGTGAAGGGAGTGAGACACACTATTAATGACACTCATGGCTAATCCACATCTCTTCCTCTCTCTCTCTCTCTCTCTCTCTCTCTCTCTCTCTCTCTTTCTCTCTCTCTCTCTCTCTATCTCTCTCTCTCTATCTCTCTCTCTCTCTCTCTCTCTCTCTCTCTCTCTGTCTGTATGTCTGTCTGAGGGAGAGAGAGAGAGAGAGAGGGGGGGTAGATAGAGAGAGAGAAGGTAGGCTAGTTTCGTCTGTCTAGGTGGACAAAGCTTGGGCTCTGAGACATCATTGCTCACTGTTAAGCCTTCTGGAGGTGTCGTGGGCTCAATTTAACAAAACAAACCCGGGATGGAAGTTGCCTACTTGAAAATCCCATCGATATATCTGCCGTCAACTCAAATACTTTCTAAATATTGTTTTGTAGAGTGCTCATCTTGGATTAAGGCATAATCGATATTACAACACAGTATCCTATATATTTTTAAATCTACTCAAAGCTGAATATAGGAATTTGGACCTTTATTTAATCTATACTAGTAGCCAGACTAATATTCATATTTTGCAATAAAAATGGTCGGAATTCTGAGAAACACAGTAAATCCACAGTAAATAGCAACCAGAGACCTAAATGGGACTGCTCCAACTATCCATCTATCCATCTCACATGCATATCCATCAAGTCCACATAACTGCATTTGACAGAGAAGATGCTTCATGTGCTGAGCCCCTATGTGGAGGACTGCTGTGGGGTTTTGTAGGGGATGTATGGGATTGACATGTATTGTTGTTATTTGTTTACTATGTATGTACTATGTTTTGTAAAAAAAAAATATTTTTCTTCATCTTGTTCTGTTAACTAGGCCTTCTAAACGTGCACTGTTGGAAAATAGACTTTTTCACAGTCAGTCAACCCTGTAGAAATAAATAAATTATAATAAATCAGGTCATCCCAATTGGAAATATAGTCTGATGGGAACACTTTTTTATTTATTTAACAGGCAGAGACATCAAACTCAATGCTTCTGTACTTTTCCTGTTACTGATTATTGTTCAGAGAAACTCTATGGGTCTAAAGGTGAAGACGTGGAAAGGGAGCCACGGCATTGTGAAGCCCAACCCACAATCACGTAGGCCAGTGAGTCTAATTTTGGTGCTTTTACTGGCGTTAAATGAAATGCCGGAGAGGCCGTGTGGTTATTGCGTCTTTCAGCTCCAATACGAGTATTGATCCGTGTGCCACGTTTAAAAGGGAGAGTGGGAACTGGCTTATTGATCAGGCAGTCAGGGGTCACGCGCAAACTCTGACGCGCTTCCAGTTCCTGTACTCCCGAGTCCCGGCTGCTATGGCCTAGGCAATCAAGCCAAGCGTCTGTCTAAATTATGTTTTGCATGGCGGAAAGTATATAGGTTAGAACGCAACGTGTAGATTTATGACTTGAAAAAAAATAAAAAATAAAAATAACTCGAAACGCTACGACCTGTTTCTGTTCTGATTGGTTTAGGCCATATGCGTGAAACCAAAGCTCCGCTGCCCTCATTTGGCTGTCTGGACAAGAACAAAATACTATTTCTGAGCCTCAGACCAAATATAATATTCTAAATTGGTCCTTGCAAGTGGGCCAAAATCTCTCAATTCATATAAATTTGACTGGCTCATCAATCCCATGTCGACACAGCCTATTGTAGTGGTGTAAAATAATGTATGCCAATGGAAAAGAGAGAAAGCCTAGTCACTCCTTCATATACTTCACATCCCGGTTTAAGTTTAGGGACTTGCGCTGTCCAAGGTGCTGAAGCGTAAAGCTCATTATCGGCCAACTTTTCGGCATTATACTTTATTCGTTTCACAACACACACATTGTTACGGTTAGTGTCGACATGGATTGGAAAGCCAAAGTGGATGCAAGATCACTATTGCGACCCTGAAAACAACTTACCAGCCAGCCGAAGAGCTGACATCCGCTGAAACTCGGGTTCCTGGAGCCACTTCCACATTCGCCTGAACGTCTCTCGGCCTGACTTAAGTTTACTCCAGGGCTTCGGGTTTCGTAGCAGGTCAGAGAGGGTTCCCTGGGACCGACACAAGATCCTCTGAGCAAATATGGCTTGGGGGATCGAGTAGCGCTTTAATTCAGCCGTTATTCTCTGAGCCACCTCCTTCGTGTTGATCTCCTCGGCCTGAGTGCCTGACGCACCTTGACTTGCTCCTGCACAATGCCTTTCTCGTTCACCTAGCATCACCGCACCGTTTGCTTGGGAGTGGAGGTGACTGTGTGGGTGGTGGTGCATACCGTTTAGGTTGGAGATCATGCCGTGGCTGTGTCCTCCTAAACTCCTAGCCAGGTGTTCCTGATCACTACGGGAAAGCATAGAGGCGTGGGACTCAAACCCTGACACAGGAGAGAGCATCTTGGCATCGGCAGAAAGGTGGGAGCTTGGACCGTAGGCTGAGAGCGACTGCTGGGAGTTGTGCAAAGAGCCCAGACCATTGGAAAGTGGAGAGAGTGAGCCGTGTCCCATACCGGATACAGACATCTCTTTGGGGTAGTGACTGTAGAGATTTCCCATGGACGCCAGCCCCCGGTGGTCGTCTCTCATCAAGGTAAAGCTGCCACTGACATTCCCCGCTGAGAGTCGCTGGTGGGCGGCTGCGTGGTGGTGGGAGTGTGGGTGAGGGTGGTGAAACTTATCCGAGACCGTGGAAATAGGAGGTAGGTGCTGGAGAGGAGTCAGGGTAGTATACGTGTTGCTAAGGCTCATTCCAGAATCACACATGGCCGGATGCAGGTGACCAGATAGCGCGGAGTGGTCTGTCCGGTAGTCCCCACCGGATCCCTCCAAAATCGAGGCCATGCTAGAGACCATGGCTGGCCGTCCGCTGTGCGCGTGTGAAACCAGATTCCGGTGAGAGGAGCCAGAGGACTGCGATTGTCGCGCGTGCTGTGAGCTCATGAGGTCCCCCGCATGAGAGTGCGCAGAGACGCTGTGAAGGTTTCCAATATTCTCCATCGTGAGCTCCATTGCTGAAAGTATATCTTCCCTTATCCCACCCTCCCCTCCCTCTCCCCTCTTTCTCTCTCTATACTATCTGCCACTCACACAGCGAGGTGCGCACTGACCCCCCCTGCTTTGCTCCTATAGAGCAAAATTATTACCAAACGATTTCAAAACCAATCCATAGGTTTCTCCAATTAATCCAACATGGGCTGTGTCATTTCTTTCTTCCAGAGTAAGTTGAAAGCGTTTATGTTATCGTCCGTGTTGAGCTGTGTGCACACAACTAAATAGGAGCTCATGGGCTATAGCTCATCTCTTGTCCAACAGCGCTTCCACTGAAAGCTGGCTGAGCCGCGTGTCACTGAGTAGCCAATGCTGTGAGCGCGCTTCAGTGAATTTAAAAATATGGCGGATACGAGCACATGCAATTCTCTTTGGTTATCTTTCTCACTGGTCACTGTATGGAGATCGTGTATCTAACACCCTGCCATTACGTATTCGGCTTACGAAAATCGTGTTTGTGAATGCTTTTGTGCGCATCTATCCAAGAAGGTGGAATACAAATGTTTGATAATTGGTATACAGTGCGCATCCATATGGTCATAAAAATGTTGACAAAGGTAAACTGTATTGTGGTAAATGGTCTTTTAGTCCTTCTTGGTTGGTATAATAAAGCTTTATTACTTTATAAAGCACTTTTCAGAACATAATGTTACAAAGTGCATTGCGTTTTCAAAACAATAAAATAAATATATATATGGCATACGTGCTTATGTATATGTATACATTTCCTGAAAAATTTCACTACTACTCTGTCTTGTGTGTGGTTGTCTGTGCTTGGACGAGAGACAGTGAGTGAGTGAGAGAATGAGATACGAAAAAACTAAGAGAAGAACGGAGCAAAATAAATCTTATATCCATATTGTAAAATGTTAATTGCAATGTCTAAAATTATTTTGGGATATCTTTTCCGTAGTATATACCATTTGATTTTATTCTAATTATTCTTTTCAAAAAATGTCCCTAACAGATAAACACATTTTCCCACGGAGTGTATGTTTTTGCATTTATGCGCTCAGTGATAAACCAAGGTCGATGTATTGATTGACAGAGATTAATGCTGTGGCCCGACCTGGTTAGAGGGTTGGGTTGAAGGAGGTCATAAAGTTAGGATCGTAGCGCGTGGAGGGATGAGGATGTGGGCCTTACCATTCCAAGTGTTAGGACGAGTGAGTTAAGTTGTTCATATAACTATGATATCATGATATGGTATACCTATATCTATGTTAGGACGAGTGAGTTAAGACGTTCATATAACTTTGAATATATGATTCATATCAAATAGCCTAATTGCAATATTTTTTCAAACCCATACATATTACTGCCACATTAGTTTTTATCCAATCTAAAATAGTGAACACTAGTTCCAGATTACATTTTTATGGTGATGTTTGGCTCTCAGACACTCCATAAGATTCTCTAAGCAGTGTATAACTCTATAAAATATTCTAAAGGCCGTCGGTGGGTTATGAAAACTTTTTCTTCTGACTGTGCAGTTGCTGCGGTGTCAAATAAAATGTGCCTCTAGCTGCAGGTCTAATGAAAAGCATTTAAGTCTGCATTTAAGGTAGTATTACAATCTAAATGCATACTTTTTATAGGCTTCATGGAGGCATATAGGGCCCAAGCATAAAACACACGTTTCGCTTTTGCATGAACCAGATAGTGACCGTGCTACTATCTTTCGATTGTGGAGCACAAGTATCGGAAATGAATTACCGTTGGGAAGCAATCTGTTAGCTGGTCAAGCACAGCGGATCGCCACCCATAGTATTGGCTAGGGAGCTGTGGTTGTGATGGATGCTCGCATCACTCGCTTGCTTCAACTCAAGTCCGATGCTGATCGTTTCTTTCTTTCTGTCTCTCTCTTATATGTGTGTGTGTCTGTTTGTATTTCTCCGTGTGTGTGTGTCGAATGAAAGTGAGTGTGAGTGTGTTTGTGAGCGTCTTTGAGAGAGAAAGAGAAAATGAGAAGCGTCGCACGCGCAAGTGTGGTTCAAAACACTTTTTGTGCGAGATTTTTTACTTTTAATTATGTTACTAAATATGTGTTAGCCATCTATTTGATTAAGAAGTTATACTTAAACCTATATCCTATATGGGTACGCTGCAAAGATTATGTTTGAACAGCCTATAAGCCTATTTAATATAGCCTGCACATAGTATTGTTCTTATATAGTACTATATAACTTATACTTATATATATACTATATAACTTATATAGTATTATATAAGTCTATACTTCAATGAAATACACTTTCGTTTTAAAAAGTCTCAATTAAAACTGGTCTTGTAAGCTACTGTAAGCCAATAGGTGAGATACGTTTAAGTGAACATTTTTCATGCCCGGCGTAAACTTTAAGCTAGTAAAATACCTGAACATTTCGTTTGCAAGACTGAAAACATCAGCCAAAGTCAAAGTTCAATACCTCAGTTGTAAAAAATTAAGACGGATTGTGCCTTTAAAACATTCACTGAACTAAGGCAAGCACAGCACAGCAAGTAGGCCTATTGGAAAGCTTGCTGACAACAATGGTTTAAGAAATACGTTTGACCAATATTACGAAAGTAAATGTAAATAGTTAAATCTCAGTCAATGAGCACCTGTATTAAATATGTTTAAAAATATAAATGAAGAAAATTATTTTGTTTAGTTTAGTGGCTTACTTGGGTTTATTTAGCCTACCTAATTCACCTAATTTATTTTTGTAACAATGAAGTCTGTTTACGGTAGCTTCATAAAATAATTGAGAATATGTTTAATTGACCATATATATAGTTTATTTCCACTTATAACAAAGCAACACTGTTAAGATCATTTTTTCCTGCAAAAAAATATTAAATAGGCCTATCAACAGCTTTGACATTCGACTTATTAAATTACTTTGAAGCACCTGCCTGAACACTATAGGGTGCAATTTGAACGCCAACGGCTTTTTGGCAAAAAACAAATAAAAATACCTAATAAATTTGTCTAATAATTCGTTATCCTATGTTTTTCCCCCGTTGCTAATATTTTTGAATGTACGGTGCTGGTTTATTGGCATGCATATTCTTATGTTTTTCTGTTTGGAAATGGATTTAACCAAATTCTTCGATTTATTGAATTGTGTCTGGACCTGTCAATCCTATGCTGTCATCTGAAAACTAAAGGCATAAGTAGCCCCTCAAGTTTAATTGAGTGAACTGACCGCTTAGACAGAGCTAGGCCTAAATAAATCTGCACTTTAGGCTACTAACCCCGGACAATCAAAATACTGATCATATTTTACAATTACAATTAGTTGTAATGTCAAAGTTACTTCATATGTGCAACCTGGGCCTCAGTCTCTGACTGCAGCTGCTACAGAAAGAATATAGGCCTATTGCAGGTAAATTGTCGTAAAGTTATTTAATTAACAACTAGTGTCCCCAAGTAGCCTGCTCTTTGTCTTCACACTATTTGTAATCTACTTAGCGATCAAATGAGTTGAATCTCTTCCACCTTTCAATACGATTGATTATCAATAGCATATAGGCCAATCAATGCAGAAATCCATAAAAGGACAACCGTTTCTTTTCAAAATAATTATATTGTTGCTCAAACTCTATAACTTAGAATTATTGCTTGTAAACATTTAAATATATAAGGAAAGCCTAATACTCTGTTCTGTTACACTTTTTTGTTTTGCAGCAATTCTATTTGGTGTGAACAAATCATCACGGTAATCAAAGCAGCTAAATAATTCTCAGAAATTATACTAAACCTAGGCCTATAGGGTAAATATAAATGTTATTTTCATTAATTTGCGGTGAGTAGCCCTTAGATCTATAGCAGTGATTTAGGTTATGAATATCTGTAACTTGAAATGAAATTCCTTGAAACAGTTAAGAACAAAGTATATCGCAAAATGAAACATTTGAAACGTTTTATCCTTGTTGCAATTTTTGAATGAAACTTACCATGGCATGTAATTAGACCTATGTTACGTCTTTTCATCATATTGTTTTTGTCTTGACCTGTTGTGAAGTATTCTTTTATTTATTCATTACTCACTTTGCAGATTTAGGCCTAGGCCGACATATAAGTAGTCCATGTTTTGGTTTGTTTCACGATTTCCGATTGTGGTTCTACTTTCAGTTAATTTGTCTTTCCTGAACGACTATACTTTCTGATGAATAACTGTCTGCTCACTACCTTTTATATAGAAAAAGGAAATAGCCTACTAAGTTAGATTTGGTGATGTATGAATAGAAAATATTATTTTCTTATTTAGGTGCACATTTTTCATGTTTTGTTCTGGCCAAAGTTTAACTTTAGAAAAAACGATAATGTTTTATTTTTCTTCAACTTGGAATCCTGAGTTGGCTACAATCACTAATATAGGCTTTAACATTTCCCACAAATATTCTAGTGGCTTTGGTCTGTTCAGTCGATTGATTATTTAGACTAGGTTTTCAGACTTAAGTCTGAAGTCTATACAATTGTATCCTTCAAAAGTACTTCAAACAGCTATTTGAAACCCTTTTTATATCTGCATACTTTATATGCTCATTTTTAATGATGGCGTTTAGCTAATTCATATTCGTTTTTTAAAATAAGAATCAAAACTATCACAGCGTTCATAGTCACAAGGGCACTGGTTGCTAGGTAACAGAGGGAGAGATGTATTGAGACAGAAAAGTCAATCAATTCTGCTTTGAGGTTTGTGTATGTGCTTGTGTGTGTGTGTGTGTGTGTGTGTGTGTGCGTGTGTGTGTGTGTGTGTGTGTGTGTGTGTGTGTGCTCATGGGGAAGATAGAGAGAATATGGTTGTGCATCCATGACATGAGGGAGAGGGAGAGAGAAATGACACCGTAGTGCTGTATCTGTTTCTGTGTATTATGTGTGTACTGTATGAAGCCTAATGCAAGTGTGTGTTTTCTTGCATGTTCCTGTGTGTTCAAAATTGCAAAATATTAGATAAGAATGATGCTTGATTAAAATAATATATACCAACTTGAATTTTCTGTATTTAGGAAAATTATTTTTCTATTTGCAGATTTCTATTTCATAGGGCATGCTGATTCTCTGTAGGGAATGATCTGTTGTATTCCTGTTGTGTTGTACAGGAAACGCTTATGTTCCTCTCACAGCAACACATCAACAGTATCAGTCAGATACGATGGCATCATACTCTGCCTGTGGCGACAGCTCACTGGGCTATGAAGAACACCTGTGTGTCCCATTGAACAACCGGAGGGTATGGTTCTATGTTCGGAATAGCAAAAACTAAAATATCTTGCGTTGGAGTGTGATCTATAGCAAGTTCTTCAAAGATGCATCCAAAATCAACACATCTAAAAGCCTCAATTCAGAATTTGTTTTGAAAGGAAAGTGTCTGTAGCTGTTTTCATGTACATATGGAAAAATCTGAGAGGCGTAAAAAAGAGAGTAAGGAAGAACAAGCATATAAGAGGTCGTATGGCTGTTTCTCTGCGTCAAACCGAGGGAGCCAATGCTGACTTAGACACATCGTCTAATGCTGATAGTGAGACAACAGACTCCAGTCATTTCTTCCACTGTGAAGCTTCAGGTTTCGAAAATGCAGCGAAAATGCTTGTGCTTTTTGATATGAAAACAAATCATTTGACATCACACGTGAAGATTTTTCATGGGTATGAAACCAAATTCACTATAACGTCTTTGCTCCACCCTTTAAGGCCTCCACCAACGGAAGGTGGAGAAATATGTGGGTTTCATACAGTCTATCGATTTTGCCCGCAAACAAAGACAGGCATAGAAAAATGGAGGGAGGGAGCTAGGCACAGCGAATGGAGCGAAAGGGAAGATAAAGTGGTTGTCAGTAAGGAATTTACGGCTTTCACATAACATACAACCTTAAAATAATTTTATTTTAACATTGCCTACTGTGCGTCGGCTACATTCTTTACTATGTTTAACCCATTATTCAAATGGTTTGTACAGACTTTTGAAGAAGCATCTGTGGAAAAAAATTCATTGTCCTTACTTACTGTCTGTTTGCATGAGAGATGGAGAGAAACCAATGGAAAAGTGATCAAGAGAGAGTGATGGGAAAAGAGGTAGTGCAAGACAGAAAGAAGGATAGAGCAAGATAGATAGATAGATAGATAGAGAGAGAGAGAGAGAGAGAGAGAGAGAGAGAGAGAGAGAGAGAGAGAGAGAGAGAGAGAGAGAGAGAGAGAGAGAGAGAGAGAGAGAGGGAGAGAGAGAGAAAGAGAGAGAGAGAGAGAGAGAGAGAGAGAGGAGCTGGGCTGGTGTTAAGGTGATTAGTCTGGTGGGTTGGCGATAGAGAGAGTTGATCAATAACCTATCGATCTCCCTGGCGAGTGTCAGGGGGATAGTGGGAAGAGAGGGAGGGAGGAAGAGAGGGAGAGAGGGAGGGTGGGAGAAAGGATAGGGAGGGAGTGGGCCCTGGCTTGACTTTTAAAAATCCTTTACTCTGCAGATGACAAATAACCTGCTGGATTGGTGGAAGGCAGTGAAACATGCCTATTGCTGTTCTATCTGCTAAGAGTAGAGACACACAGACAAGCACACTCACGCAAAGTAGGAACAGTAGAAGCGTTACACATAGTCTAAAATATATTCCCGCATTTGGTCTGATTGCAAATAGAATAGCAGCACGTGTGTGCGTGTGTGCGTGTGTGCGTGCGTGTGTGCGTGCGTGCGTGCGTGTGTGTGTGTGTGTGTGTGTGTTGATGGAAGCAGGTGGAGGGGTATTGAACTCTTTGCAGTGGGGTTGCTTAGCAGACCATCACCCCAACGGAATCCACTAGGCTGTAAGAAATTCACTGAAGCAAACCGTATCCTATTCTTACTCTAAAAGTCTTGGAAAATATCCGTGACTGAGGCTTGAATTGATGAATGCATGCAGTATTGCAGTACATTAAACACGATATGATCAAATGCATATTCTGTATGCAGTCCTAATAAAAACCTCTAACTCGCTTTTTAATTTGGAGGGACAACTTTCAGATTGGACTGTGTATCCTATCGTAAATTTGATTTGTTGGCATGTGATTCCCAGTAAACAAGGTAGTCTATTGCGATGTGAAGTATTGAACATGCTGTACATAGTAATAGAAATTATGACAAGCTACAGCGGCCCTCAGCCCCCCCTCCCGGGCCATAGACAGCAAAAAACAGGGTCATCAGTATTCTGAAAAGGCGTCTGAAGAAAAACTATTAATAAACATCTGATACAGCGAGTTCACGAAATCAGTCAATCCACGGTAGTAGCAATGACACTGCGTGTGTGTGTGTGTGTGTGTGTGTGTGTTCAAGGAGAAGATGTTTCACTCTTTGTGTTCCCCAGTGTATATCTAAACCATGCAGTTGTGCAGTGGAGGTCAGAGTTGAATGGTGGGGTCAGGGGTCATAAGGTCCATTCAAATACATCAGGGCCCAACGGATGTCAAGGTTATAGTGAAGAGGATGGGTATTGAACAACCCATCATGTTTATTGTCACAGCCCAAACCGGAAGTTTTTTTCAGTAGCATCTGGAGGACGCAGGTCGCAAGACTCTACCTTAAGGACAAAATCATACTGATGGTGCTCTCACTTTGAATAGGCCAGGAAAACAGACATCACAAAGCATTCTACATGCATTATAGCCTTGTTTTTCTTAATGGTGGTTATCTTTTAGGAATTCAGGTGAATCCAGCTCCCAATCACACATTTGGGTGTTCAAATCCTCTTTGGATATGTAAAGGTTGCAGAAATGGCTACCTGGTGCTATGCAGCCTCCATCTCCTGTCACTCTTCCTCTTGACGTTCCCATTCTTTACAAACCCCCTCCTTTCCTCTCATTTCCTCTCTAGTCACCTTTCTCCTTCCTGTGTCCTTGCCTCGTACATACCACCACCCCCCAGACTTCAACCGGCTATACTTTGCAAGCCCCCCCCCCCCCCCCCCGGCCTCCACAACACACAGCCTCCCGCTGCCATGCAACCTCTCAGATTAATGTATAGATATTGACAAGCCATCTGCTTGAGAGGGATAAATCATCAGGAGGAAAGAAGGAAGATGGCTGACGACGTGGGATCACATCGCTCCTTGGAGGCGGACGCCAGCTAAACCTGGTCACTGTGAGAACTGACACACTCACGTGCATTTCTTCCCTGTTAAAAACTCTCCTTACCTCACTACGGATCGCAGAGGAGAGGGACCAGAATTTGCCCCAAACTCTTTTTTGATAGAAAGGAAAAGCTAGAAGAATGAAGGAATCAATAAAAAAAAACGTGGCCATTCCATAGGTGATACTGTGATGTAAACGCTCCACAAACTCGCTAAGAAATGGTACTACCTGGACAGAGTCATCTCAGGTACGGAATGTGCTAACGGTTAGCAGCTAACCACACAAACGTAAGCTATAACACTCTTACGCTTAAGGACCTGTAAAGTGTATAAGGTGTTCCGGACGGTGTTTGCCAGGCCAATTGGTCAATACACCAATTATACAGATGAGGGTATCGAAGGGGCAAATGATAGCCAATCAGTGAAGTGCACTTACTGTCCTCTGGCAAGGGCTGACCCCCTGACCCCTAGGGATGACACTCAGGTCAGAGGTCCCCTCTCTGGGTTCAGAGGGCATTCCCATAGCACAGGCCAGAGGGATGTTGCCATGGTTACCACATCCAACGAAGAGGGATGCCTGCCTGCCTGTGTTTGCTTTGATGGGGGTCAACACCAAGAGTTAGAGACCAACGAAATGCTAAGAGTGGTCGCTCTATAGGCCAATGCATGCAATGTTGAGAAAGGATCTTAAAACCATGGAAGTCCAAGAATCCTCAAATTGATAAATCCCTGAACCAGGGATCACCTCAAAATAGTATTTATTTACATACCATAATATACTAATACAAAGTCTTTTATATACAGTGTATGTTTTCTATACAGTATATCAACAATTTCTATAGATATTATTAACAAGCAAGCCGTAGGCGTTTGTTTGAATAGCTTATAACATTAAAATTACCCAATTTGTTTACAATGATGTTATATTTAATAAAAATATCCCTATATTTTCAGTACAAGTAGTTGCAATCTCTGTTATCTTCTTTTCTTAATGTCATCTGTTTTAGCTTTTTACAGATATAATTTTGTAAACCGCGATGTCTTCCTACTTAAAAGAGATATTCTCTTAAATGTAATAATCTGCAGTTTGCCCTCAAATGTGGCCTAGATTAATAAATGGTGTCGAACATTCTCGGCAGAAACCAAGTAAAAAAAATGGTGGCATAAGCAGTAGCAGTGCACATGCGTTGCTTGGTTCCTAATAACCTACCTATTGCTTATAAGCGTAACAGATCACGTTTTTTTATTTGAAATAAAATCAACGCAAGTTCTAAGAAGCTCCACGGGTGCTTCTAATTCTGCTCTCAAGGCCAAGGGCCAATTTGCAAATACACCTGACCTGTAGTGTTGCGGCACAGTCTTTGGCAACTCCAAACCAGGGAGACATGAGCAAGCCGAGTTTGATTGTTTGTGGTTGTCTTGCGCCACCTTGTGGTGAAAGTACCGACCTTAGGCCACGTTACTCATATGTAACAGTAACCTATGTGTACATATGTAAAAACGCAATGTGGCAGTAGACGCAACATACAAAGTGCAGTTTGGACTACACACAATTTGCAATTTGAAATGGTGTGCAGCCCATTCAAATTGCTTGAACCTTTAGTTGACAAACCTCGTATTGTGCTTTTATTCCGGACTTCCTCTGCGCAGCTCATGACCGTCAACACTTTTGCCTGAGAAGAGCCTACTGAAGATTGGGTTTGTGCGCAATTGCGCAGACTGTACATGTGATTTTATTTGAATTTCAAACGCCAAAAACTTTTTGAGGCGCAAAAATGAGAGATTTCGACGAAGTCACATCGTTTTTAGGAGAGTACGGTCCGTTTCAGATTGCAATATTCATATTGCTGAGTGCAAGCGCGATTCCAAACGGATTATGGGCATGTCGATGATTTTGATCTCTGATACACCTAGACATCATTGCAAGTTATAGATAAACTCAAGTCACAATGGGAATGATTCAAGGGCTTCTTTCAAGGTGGACACTGGTAACATCGGGCCGGATATGTGTTCCCGGTTCAAAATGTCCAACAACTCTATTCAACCATCTTCTGGACATGGGAACGAAACTGAGGGCTGCCTAAATGGATGGACTTATAGCACTGAGATCTATACAGCAACTATTGTGTCCGAGGTAAAAACAAATACAAGTATATAGTCCGATTGTTTGCATATGCACAATTTCTACAATACAGCATACATGCGTTTAATGTTGGCCCCTCTTCACGAAACCGTCCTGCTATTCCACATTGGATCAAAAAAATCTACTACACCAAAAAATGTGGTGGTTGGTTCTGATGGTTTAGTTTAGAATGTATGCTATTAGATATATATACTGTATTTATTATGCAGTGGGACTTGGTGTGTGATAATGCCTGGAAGGTCCCGCTCACCACATCCATTTTCTTTCTCGGCGTTCTTTTTGGATCCTTCACCAGCGGCCAGCTTTCAGACCGGTAAGAGCTGTGACCCTTGGCATTGGTCCACATTCCACTCATTTCAGACTTGCACCACCGGGATCACCTTACTCTCCATCAGCATGGGGGTAGCAGGTATACCCATGAGATACAGTTCTCTACTAGCAATAATACAAAGCTGGAAAAATACGCATATAGGTTACACTTTGGTAGACCATAACACGCAAAAAACGGCATCATAAAGTACAGCACTCTCCAAGGCAATAAGAGTACCTTCATGTGGCATCTTCAGTTTCACAATCATAAAACAACAGGACTTTGAATCTATTCTTTACATTTTATTGACCAGTACCATGCCTTGTGATCCCTACAAGTCATTCTGCACGCATACTTCCAACAAGTAATGTTAGTGCTATTATTAGATGGAAAGCCGGCTGGTAAACATGAAAGCATTACAAATACGTTTGATTGAAGGTGTGTGTGTGTGTGTGTGTGTGTGTGTGTGTGTGTGTGTGTGTGTGTGTGTGTGTGTGTGTGTGTGTGTGTGTGAGAGAGAGAGCATGTGTTGGTTATTGCAGGTTTGGGAGGAAGCCAGTGTTCTTCAGCACCATGGCTTTGCAGACTGTCATCACGCTGGGGCAGACCTCCTCCAGCAACTGGGTCATGTTCTGCATCCTCAACTGTCTGAGGGGAGTGGGCCAGATAGCCAATTACATTGCGTCGCTAGTACTGGGTGAGAGAGCGTCATTTTTTGAAATGACAGAACTAGGACAAGACATGACAGATATGTGGGCAGAGCTGTAGACTTTGGCCTATATTAATGTAACATTAACAAATAAAATGTGGCCATGCAAACAAATGTGTACATCACACTGTTCACATGATATGCATTGACTAAATACACTTTTCCCCCCTTTTTAAAAGATCTGAAATAATAGTTCAGATAAGTATATCATTGCTCTTGGAACAATTTGCTCTTTTTGTGATCAAAGGTAGTTTGGTCTACTTGGTGTGCTGATGGCAGATACAATTTCGATAGTAGAAGTAACTTGTCTATGTAAGGGATGAAGTATGGGCTTTTGTTTGGGCCGGACAAAAAATACATCCAGGGATATGTTGCAAGGGGTGAGGTCAGGTCAGGTGTATGTGCTTTCACATACCACAGGTGCATATCTGTTGAGCTGAGCAATGCACTCAATTAATGACACCACCCACACCCCCTTGGAAAGCTTTAGCTGATCGTGTCCTAATAGAAAGCTGGCTTCACCATTCTGGAATGTTGGTATATACTTCATCTTCTGGCCAGGGTCAGAGATCCTGGGGAAATCGACCAGGGTCAGCTTCACTCTCCTGGGCCACAGCCTTTGTTTTGGTGTGGGCTACGCTTGCCTGCCTCTGTTCGCCTTCTTCATACGTGATGGAGGATGCTCCTGGTTGCCTCCGCCATTCCATGCTTCTTTTTCCTCCCCCTGTGGTGGTAAGTTGGTTGAAGGGTGGGTTAAGCTTTTTTTTTTTTACACTTATAAACCCTTCTCTTTTTTCTTGCACTTTCTATCTATCACTTTCTTTCCCCCTCCCCTCACTCTTTCTTTCTTTCTTTCTTTCTTTCTTTCTTTCTTTCTTTCTTTCTTTCTTTCTTTCTTTCTTTCTTTCTTTCTTTCTTTCTTTCTTTCTTTCTTTCTTTCTTTCCCTTTGACGCACATTATTTATTAGTTGCTATATTGTATTACTGTTTCACTTTCTCTCTCACTTTCCTTCCCAGGGTGATCCCTGAATCTCCTCGCTGGCTGTTATCGCAAGGCAGGGTGGAGGAGGCGGAGCAGGTCATACAGAATGCTGCCAAAAAGAACAGAATCCCTGCCCCTGATGTCATCTTCATGGCAGACGACTGCCTGGAAATCATGGTATTCAGACTGACACCTTTATTACAGTGTCTGCATGACTGTGTTTCTTCATCAGAAAGTTTACCATTACACATGGTAGGCAAATTGGGTTGGGTTACCCAATCAGTCTAGAATTGCACTTTGCATCATGCGTTATGGTGTATGTGTTTTCTTTTGTTTTGTTTTTTTTAGCAAAAAGGCAGTTTTAAAGGAGAACAGCAAACATACTCTTTCCTAGACCTGCTCCGTACCACTAATATGAGGAACATCACCATCCTCAACCTCCTTCTTTGGTAACATTGACCTCCCCAGCCCCCAACCCCTTTCTTTGGTATCGATATATTATTGAATACAATGTGTTGGCACATGAACAGGAAACTGACTACCCCCCCCCCCCCCCCCCCTATATTACTGTTTCTGTCCTTCCCTTGTCACACTTCTTACGCTTTGCTCAGGGCAGCCACCGCCATGGTCTTCTATTGCCTCTCTCTCAACACCGGAAACATGAACGGCAACGCCTTTGTCAACTGCTTCGTCTCTGCAGTGACGGAGATTGTTGCCTATGTGGCTACCTGGTTGCTGATTCGGCGAGCCCCGCGGCCCATGATTCTGTTCACCACGCTGTTATTTTGTGACGTCATGCTACTGATTATTAAGCTGATTCCAGAGGGTCTGTATCTGAAAACATTGTTGATAATAATTACTTTTCACGTTAACAATTTATGTCTGCTGTATGCTGTGACAACATGTTACAACCTCAGGGTTCTTTTGTCCTGGACTGCCTGCACAGGGGGTGGGGGTTGGGGGGTAGACATACAGGCCTCATGTGTCAGAAATGGAACGTAATGCTGCCTTTTTGTTTATTCATGAAGCGTAGCTCACCAAACATGATCACTGTTGAATTTTTTTTCTCAGGTTGGCATGCTGTGTTCCAGGTCCTGGCCTTGCTGGGGAAGCTGGGCGTGTCCAGGGCCTACAGCTTCCTCTACCTTTTCTCCATGGAGCTGTTCCCCACCGTGGTCAGGAACATGGGCCTGGGGGTAGCCTCCACAGCTGCACGCCTAGGCAGCATCTTATCTCCCTACGTTGTCTACATAGGTTGGCGCCTAGCTATAGCACATGTATTTTTCAATTAGATGTTTACAGTGTGGTGTGTATATACATGGGGATTGGAATCCTGATTGCAATTTAAGAATGACATACTGTTAACTTTTTTCAGTAGTATACAACAAGATCCTACCTTATGTTATCCTTGGGATAATTAGCACTTTGGCTGCTGTTCTGAGCCTTCTATTACCTGACACAAGAGACTGCCAACTCCCTGATAACATCAGTCACGTCAAACCTATCCGTTGGTTACTCATGATGATTAAACCTGGACGGGCCTTTTTTTCAATGGATATTTTGTGTGTGTGTGTGTGTGTGTACACTGGTCCCATCATTAGCCACATTGACTCATATCATTCTTCCCAGTAAAAGCAGTCTTTTCCCTATGCTGTGATTTAACATCTTTATACAGACATTAAGGGAAAAGACGCTGTTGAGCCTATGTTAACCCATCCACAGGTTTATATAATTTCAAGGGGTTGTGTCATCAGGCACCAGTAGTTGGCTATTTGCTCTCTGAGTGCATCTCGCCAAAGCTAAGTGTTGTAATGAGTAAAATTTAAGTAAAAAAAAAAAATGAAAATAAAAAGATCACAGCAAAAGCAGGTAGGCAGATTCCTGTTCAAATCTACTTCTTTGTGTAATTGACCTGATCCATGCTTTTTTCCCTTCTCTTATAGCTTGTTTTCATCAAAGAGGAAACACTTAGGCAAGGACCAGACGTCTGACGAGTTGAGAGATGAGGAGAGCAAACCAACAAGTTTACAATGACAAGAAAGCAAATCATTGTTACCCAAAGTAGACTAAATGTAAAACATTGTAGATCTGTTGACAAAACTCGTATTAAAATGATGCCCTCTTTCAGTGCAGACCAATTTTGTCAGACTGTTTCATTCATTTTTCAATTATTGAGGAAGAACCCCACTGAGACAGGGTCTCTTTTACATAAAATTCATATTAAAAACAAGTCCGGTACCAAACCCACCACCAGCCATCATTTTTGATAATAATCAGGGACATATTTCCCTGATCAACCAGTGGAAATGACACAGTATTGTAATGGTCACAGTCATTTAAAAAAATCTGTCCATGGGTTGTCAATCATCCCCGTTTGGCTGCAGTGTTATTTATTTACTTTATTTTTTTTTGCAGGGGGAGCACCAATGTTCTTCCTCTATCCTAGCTTAAAATGTAATTAAAATCCAAGTCAATTGCACGATCTATTGGGTTGGTCATAGTATGACGTTGCATGTAACGCCCGACTTGGACTAGTACAAGCCCAGCCTC
This sequence comes from Aplochiton taeniatus, assembly GCA_017639675.1. Classification (NCBI taxonomy): domain Eukaryota; kingdom Metazoa; phylum Chordata; class Actinopteri; order Galaxiiformes; family Galaxiidae; genus Aplochiton; species Aplochiton taeniatus. The sequence continues at coordinate 4,753,856 of CM030189.1, forward strand.
CTTGGAACACCCTCTTGGACCAAATTTACTAAATTAAGGACGATCGTAGCTGCACCCCTCCCATCAATTGTCTGGGACTTGCGCCCATAGCAGTCGTGTGTTATACTCATGACATTTCAGGTGGAGTTGGAACGCAGAGAGCAAGCATAATGCAAAGACCCAGTTCTTCTTGTTGAACCGCTACAAGTTGTGGAGTGGCACGCGACAGCTAACACGTTAGCAAAGCTAACTTGGTTGGCTAAGAGACTGCAAGCGGAGACAGCAAGTGTTCGTGTGATTAACTAGCTGTGTAGCATGCCATTACTCTATAGAACCTAATGCTTGTAAATGGGAGTTGGTTTAAATTGAAGGGATGGTTGTGATTGTTAGATAGTATTTCTATAGTACGCTAACGTCATTTTGTTAATTTCAACAGCTAGGTAGCTAAACTAGCAAGCGTGGGTTGGAGGCTTAGCTAACAACACTTGCAGCAGCCGTGCCTTATTTGTTTTTTAGTTGTTCCTAACGTTGAAGGGTAAGTTAGATAGTTAATTTAACGTTGCCAAGCCAGTATTCAATAGGTTCATGTGTGTAGCATTACGTATCACTCAGTTCTATTGGATTTTAGTGCGTCCACTGTGTTGTCTGCTGGCTTTTAAAAGATAGGGAAGCTACATTGTAGGCAGCATTCCTAAGAAGCTTGCCTCCATAAAGTGTGTCACATATACATTAGAACATCTCAAAGCTGACAGTTGCTTATCATTTTGTGTTAGTGTGAACCTACTGAGCCTTTTGCACTCAGCACTTAATAAGCAATGGCTCCTAAGAAGACCAGACCGTTGCCCCTAACAATCTCCACTGGCGAGGGACTCCCCTCTTCAACCAACATAGATGCTGCATCAGAGTGAGGGATCTCAAATGATATGTTTTATTTCTTGCGCTTTCCTTCTGTACATTGAAGGAAATGTTTTATTTTGTTTTATTTTGAGAGCTGAGTAATCTATTATCAACATTTTGAGGCACTAGTGGCCTTCTGTCCTTTACCCGAAATCCTCTTCTTTTTTTTCAGGGCGAACCTAGAAGCCCTTCAAAGGAAGCTTGAAGAGTTGGATCTCGATGAACAGCAGAAAAAAAGACTCGAGGCTTTCCTTACACTGAAGGCCAAGGTGGGTGAGCTGAAAGATGATGACTTCCATCGCATCTGTGAGCTCGGTGCAGGAAACGGAGGCGTCGTAAACAAGGTGTGCCACAAACCCTCGGGCCTTGTCATGGCCAGAAAGGTGAGCTGGCCGCGTACCCTGACAGCTCCTGCTTTGGACCCTGTTTCTGCTTGCTATAACCCAGCCCCTCTTGTCTTCTCTCCCAGTTGATCCACCTTGAAATCAAGCCTGCAATCCGAAACCAAATCATTAGAGAGTTACAGGTGCTACATGAGTGTAACTCCCCGTACATTGTTGGCTTCTATGGGGCGTTTTACAGCGACGGAGAGATCAGCATCTGCATGGAGCACATGGTAGGAGCAATGATGCTTTGAGCGGTATGGGAAAATGTAAATCGAATTAGTGAAGTAATGAATCCATCAAGGTAGGACATTAATAAGGAATTACCTTTGTGTTTGTTCTGGTGAAGCAGTGTAGTTTCTTTTCTGTGTGTACTTCATTTATTACTTACGGTCCCATCCGTATCTTTCCACCCCGCTTTTCCCTACCGCAGGATGGCGGCTCTCTGGATCAGGTGCTCAAGGAGGCCAGGAGGATTCCAGAAGAGATCCTGGGAAAAGTCAGCATAGCTGTAAGTAACACTAACACCAAGGCTCCGGTTGTTTTTAGATGTTTGCGTGTGGCACATACTAACTTCCTTTCTTCATTTTTTTTAACCTATGTGCCGCAGTCTTCCTGCTAGGCTGAAGGCCTTGACGAAGGCTGAATGTTTGTATCTGTTTCCCTTTATCATCTTTACAGGTTTTGAGAGGCCTCGCCTACCTTAGAGAAAAGCACCAGATCATGCATAGAGGTATAGGCCTACAGTACCGGTCAGTCAATTATAGCTTATCATCAGGTCCTCTTACATTGTCCTTTTTTATTATTATTAATGATCATTTATACATTTTGTGGGAATTAATGTACCCGTGTCTGTATGTACTCCAACATATTTTCTTTCACCTAGATGTAAAGCCCTCTAACATTTTGGTGAACTCGCGAGGAGAGATCAAGCTGTGTGACTTTGGCGTCAGTGGTCAGCTTATTGATTCCATGGCCAATTCTTTTGTTGGAACAAGGTCCTATATGTCGGTATGTTTACTGTGTGTGTGTGTGTGTGTGTGTGTGTGTGTGTGTGTGTGTGTGTGTGTGTGTGTGTGTGTGTGTGTGTGTGTGTGTGTGTGTGTGTGTGTGTGTGTGTGTGTGTGTGTGTGTGTGTGTGTGTGTGTGTGTGTGTGTGTGTGTGTGTGTGTGTGTGTGTGTGTGTGTGTGTGTGTGTGTGCGTGCGTGCGCGCGCGCGCGAACGAACGAATGAGAGAGAGATTCAGAACTCTTTAGCTTGCCCACACTGTCTGTAGTTGGGTGTAAATGTACACTTCTGTTTCGGAATCAGCCTGAGAGACTACAGGGTACCCACTACTCAGTGCAGTCTGATGTATGGAGTATGGGGCTGTCCTTGGTGGAGCTGTCCATTGGCCGGTACCCCATCCCTCCTCCAGATGCTAAGGAGCTAGAAGCCATATTTGGGCGGCCGATTTTGGACGGGTCGGAGGGGGATCCACAGAGCCTGTCACCAAGACCCAGACCTCCTGGGAGACCTGTCAGTGGTGAGAGGAGACCCCCCCCCCCCCCACACACACACACACACACACACACACTCTCTCTCTCTCAATCATACCATTAAGAGTCCTGATGTGTGATTACAATATATTGGCCAGCTGAATTTATTGTTATGTGTGCATTACAACTCTCAGCTTAATTCTACTTTTATTTTAGGCCATGGACCTGCAATGGCCATCTTTGAACTGCTTGACTACATTGTCAATGAGGTGAGAAATACATGAAATGATCTGGTAAACCATGGACCAGACCTCTATACAGTTTGACCTTACTATAAGGCACACAAGGCCTTGATTCAACCGAGGAATGTAATGCTAATGTCATTCATTCAAACTAAATAGCTTCAATTCCTGTCTAATCCAACGCGTTTATTTGGAAACGAGTAGTTCATTCTTGCTTTCCATTTCAGCCTGCACCCAAACTACCACATGGAGTATTCACCTCTGATTTCCAGGATTTTGTAACCAAGTGGTGAGTGAAACTTTAAAATAATTATAATCACAAGCAAACGCATGTGTGCCGGTAGCCATTTGGGGTAAGAGGCAGATGTAGCGCTCATGATGTTTTTTTTTTTTTTTATAACAAAATGGCTGACACCAACTTTTGTGGATGTTTGTAGTCTCATCAAGAACCCTGTGGACAGAGCTGACCTGAAGATGCTAATTGTGAGTTTGGGCTATAGCCTCTCCAACAAATGTTTTTCAACTTCAGCTAAAACAAGGTCCAGCAACATGTATAATCTACCTAATTTGATTTGAACTTAACTGTATTGCATTCCTTTTTATAGAACCACACGTTTATCAAGCGGGCAGAAGTGGAAGAGATTGACTTTGCCGGTTGGCTTTGTAAAATCATGGGCCTGAACCAACCTAGCACTCCCACACGCATTGCAGACTAAACACACACACACACACACACACACACACACACACACACACACACACACACAGAATGCTTTACATACAACTATTTCCACATTATACTCAAAAGAGATGGATGACCTGCTGTCTGACCTCATATTTGATGTGACGCACACAGTTCCTCCCTCAGGTGAAACTCCGAAGACTGCTTTTATCAAATAGATCTTGTTTACTCTAAAGCCAAAAGTCTCTAACTTCCTGCCGTGCTCCTATAAATACTTCAGACAAAACCATGTGTCAAGACAGCCCAAAATCACAACCATTCCATGTGTTTCTTTTCTGTGACCAAGTATATCTGTTCTGTTGATATAGTCTTCGGCCATTCATCTATTAGGTCACAACTGAGTGAGGGTGGGCTTTCAACTAGCTGATCTGGTGTGAGCTATTAAGTTGAAAAGAGTTGGATTTGTAAGCTGATAGTGATGCAAGGTGTCTCACTTCCAGTACTTACCACGGCCCTGAATTATTTGTTGGAACACCAGAAGTCTATTTTACGTTATCATACAATGTTACAAACGGCAAAGTCATAACCTGTGCAGCCAACTGCTTTTAGACTTGGTTTAATCCCTTTAAGATTTGTAATACAAATAAGCCTTTCCACTTATCACCATTTTCTTTTTGTATGTAAATTCTGAAAGTGTTATTGGCATGGGTTTTATGTCAGAATTGCTCTGTATGAAAAATTACGTATTATGTTTTTTTGGGCCTCATCGTGTTTCATTAAATGCACCATGGTTACGGGGGTATTTCAATCATTAATTGGTGAGTTGATGTAAATTCCTATCAGTAAAGTTTACGGGGGTATTTAAATCATTAATTGGTGAGTTGATGTAAATTTGTATCAGTAAAGTTGAAGTTGCATTGTTAATACCTACGGACCATTTGTTTTCACTTCTCTGTTTTGATCGTAGCAGCTGTAGGATGACAGGGATCTGATAACCGCTTAAGAGGTTCAAGCTCATCTCGGTCTTGATAATACTCCCTTTGTCTTTAAGAAAATGTTGGTATTGTAGGCAACGCACTACAATCTGTGAATGAAGAAAATACAACTCGCATAGTAAATTTAAGGTCTGTTTCATTATTTATAAGGCATTGATTACTCATGGAAGTTGTATCAGAATTATGAGGGCTATTTTCATTGCTTATTTGTCTGCTCGGTATATTTCTGTAAGGATTTAAATATGAAGAAAGTTTGTATGGAAAGCTATTAGAGCTGTCTTTATGGTAAAATCTTCAATAAATTGTATGTATTGTTACTGAATACAGAAATGTTTAATTTTACTTAACTACATGTAGCTCACTATTATCACCAGAAGGGGGAAGCACATTAAGTTTATGGAAAGGCAGAGATACAGTATTCTATTCATCTGTCAGAATCAGGAATATATGTGCTGTTAAGGTTTATACTGTATATTAACAGCACTATTCATGTAGTATTTCCTGTAATCTATTGCAGGCAAAAACAAAGATTGAAATAATCAGAAATGAATAAGTATCACTTCAGTTTGTCCTATTGCTGGATTGAGAATGTATTTTGAATGAGAAGATATCTTCATTTATTGTGTGAAGTAAACAAGAATTCCTTCAGTAACAATCAAAGTGCACTTACTGTATGAGTGCAGATGTAAGTGAGATGTGTTGTAGCAAAATGGTTCTACAACACTGCAGCAGAGAAACCACACAGTCTGCAGTCATTAATATGCAAATATGCAAATAAGAAGGTAATTAAGATCGGGCTTTCGTCAGTGGCTCTTTGATTGCTAATGAATTCCAATTTGCAAGAAGGGGGAGTGTGTGTGTGTGTGTCGGGGGGGGGGGGGGGGGGGGGGGGGCAGATAGGATGCGTTCTGGAACCTCTTTTAAAACCAAGTTAAGGCTCCAATATTTATTTTAAATTATTGTGGATTGCGATGTTGCGTATGTACATGTCTGCCCTAATTAAATAGTTGGAATCATGATAACCCCTCTCATCTCACCATCACATGTATTTGGTTTGACCGTGGATGAGGAGGGGTCCGAGACATCAGTGAACCTTTAGGAATGGATGTACAGTATATTTGTTGTGTAAGTCCATCTTTAAACCAAGGACTATGAAGTGTGGATGTGATCAAGGGTGAGGCTGTTTTATGACGACGTCAAACCGTATGTACATCCTCCCCAAACAAACAGTATGGCAAGCCACGAAACGATCCAGGCTTATTAGAGATGTGGTAAACCCCTGTTGAGAGAGAAGAAATTCAGATGAAAGAGAAATGGAGGGAGGGAGACTCAGGTGTCTTGATCAAGGGTTGCTCTTGCAGCATCTTACATGTCACTGATCAAGTTGTTTTGATATTTTTGGCAAACAACTAGGTCTACCTCACTTCGGCTGCCGCTGTCATTGCTGTTTCAGGGGTCTCTTGACACTCCTCTATCCTTTCCTCTCACATGAAAACTGAGAATACGGGAAAAAATACAAAAATAATTCTACGAATGAGTAAGCAGCTGCCACCTTCCTTCATATAATTCCTTACAATGGTATTGCTTTGTGGGTATAGCAAAATTGCAAAGATAAAAAACAGCACAGTGAAGGCTTAAAGTACTACAAATATTTGAACTTGTCATTTATTGTGGGTGAAATCGTAGATGTAGTACAGGTATTTTGCAGGGGAATTATGTCAGTACCGTCTCAGTATGAAAACAGAATGGGGGGAGGGAGGGGGGTCCGGGATGGAGGGGGTTTCATGTGTTACAGGAAACAGGAAACCAGAAGTCATAACAGGAAACCTGAGGTTCTTATACTGTACCTGATGCGTGGGAGGCTGCTCGGGGGTAACCCACTTAGAGAGTTACCCCAGTGTTGAAGAAATAGAGGGCACCCAGAACAGCGTGGGTGGAGAAAAAGGTACTCTGATATTTTGAGTGGAATTCCACTCTAAACATATCCTGAATCTGCTAGCAGCTTATACTTTGACAGATTTGTTTTGCAGACATGCATGAATGGCCTACTTAAGACAACTTTTTTTTGTCGTTTTTATGGCAAATGGATATGATTGTTATCATTTGAATGCGATACCCTATAAGCTCCAACTCCAGGTGTTAACAGTTTGGTTAGTTAATTTGAGGCATAGGATCAGAGATAAAATATCTGTTTGGGGCACACACTGTCTGAATACTATAAGCACAGTGTTTTACTGCTTTTGTTGTGTTTAACAAGTGCATAGTTAAATGCCATACAGAAAGCATTTGTTACTGAGACTTGCATTCTGAGATTTTCTGCAGTGTGTTACGGAACATTTAATTTAAAACATCGTCACAGTTTTCCTCCCTGCTTAGGAAACAGAGCTGTGCATGTTTGTTTTTGGAATGTGTTTGTTTGTGTTCCTCTGTGTGAGCTGAACCCAAAGCCAAGTGGCCAAGTGTTCTTGTAAATGCTGACACAGGTGTTAGTGGTCGTTTCCTCTGAACCAGTTGAGGTTTTCTTAAGAAACACATGTAGTATGCAGGTATCAAACCCTGTTTTACAATGTAATACATTTACATTTGACCCAAAGGAAATTCTCCTTCTTTGGGTAATGGGGTTACAGCTATACCAACTGATTATAAGAACAATCCTGTTTATTTCACCACAGAACCCATGAGAGTCACAAATGTATTTTTGCTGTGGCACTATTTAATATCACGAAAAAAACTGATAGAAACAACTTTGGTGATGTATTTCGTTGCCTCTGTTGCATATTATATCTTCTGTTTAGTAATGTTCGTTTCAAATGAATTAAGAGCTGCTTATTTCCAATGATTTACGGTATGAAAGGGGTATTCTTTCACAAACACACGTACACACATACACACCTTTTTACGCTCATGTCAGGCCCAGCTGTCAATCCGCTACTTAGTAGGCGTAGTACCTCTTACTGATCATGGCCTTAATTAATTCCTAAAACGTTTAGAAATTAGGGCATGGAGAGATAGCCTATCCCAGACCAGAAAGTAAGCTAACAGTAAATTATGTTTCCAATTTCTAAAAGTGGGACTACACACTTTACAAAATAGTAAACTATGTGATTTTACAATTACCTGTTATTTTTGTTGTAACATTTCCAAACATTTTAAGATTACGGTCATAAACGCACTCACGCGCGCATGAAAACAAGCAAACGCACACACTACATGATTATTGAACCATAACAGCATTCAGAACAAAATTGAAATGCTACCTAGCTACCAGTCTAGAGCAAAGCAAAAGAGGCAGACCTAATGAATAATGTCAAAATATAGTAGGATGTTCAGAGTGTCAGTCAAATTTTGGCCGTATACAATTGGTCAGACGTTTAAGGTATTATCGTTCCATCTCTCTCTCTGGTTCTGTCACTGGTCTGTTCAGCGCTCTATTCAGTCGTCCTCCGCAGGCTCACATAGACCCAGATGGTTTCAGATTCCCCCAAAAACATTGCATGGTTTATGCAACGACAGTTAAAAAAACGGTGAACGCTTTGAAAGTCTATCGTTGCATTTTTTAGAAGGCTATCAAATCTTGCTTTGTTTGGTTATTGGGCGTTTGAAATTGGACACCGCTGATGTTTCAGAATCCTCGTAGGCCACGCTGCGGAGTAATATTCATCTGGAACCGACAATGTGGAGGCTGCTAAAATGTCTACAAGGAAAATGAAATTGTTACAATTGTAGCAACTGTATGAAACAGTGGAGTTCTATCAATAGTTATGGTTCTAAGTAAAAAACGTGTTTTATTTGCGTAACGTGGACTATTCAACGACTCAAGGCAGTGGAGGAGCGCTTGATATCGTCGTTGCTCATCCTCAGCTAGCCTACGGTCCGGAGCACGGGGAGGGATTCCATCCCCAACTTTGTTTTTCTCTACTCCATAGCGTTCATTTTTTTTACTTTTGGATGCTACACAATTGAATAGAGGTAAATGTAAAATATACATATGACCCTACTAAGTTTCTTAATGAGAATGAAAATGCATGAGGCGTTTTTTAACGATGTATTGGTCAACTTTATTGAATCATTCAAGTTGCAGGAGTGCTACGGCCGGATAAAAGCGGGGTCTTGGATTTTTGTCCGGCCTGGGCGAGCTTGCAGTAGTTTGGTAGGCAGCAGCTTTGTAGGGAAAAGACTTCTTTGTTCACTATCGGGAGCAATATTTTATAAACAAAGGCATGTTTAGTTGACAGTTTGTTCAGATTGACGTCCTTTTTATATCTTTAGACAAGGTATTTAGCGAACAACAAGTTATTTGTGTCTAAAAACAATTGAAACATTCGTCTAACGAGAAATATATAACTTCGGTCTTGAGCCCAGCCTGACACGCGACTCCACCTGTGCCATAGGCAACCACTGCTTTCTATTGATTGTCTGTGTACAAATATTCGTGTCTTGATTGAATAGTAATTATTACATTGTTCATAACATTTGGTTACCCTCTATCAAATAAATGGGCTAGTTGAACAACAAAAAATACTGACTAAACAAATGCACTATACGCTTAAAAGATACATTTTTTCAGAATCGAATTTGATCAACAGTGACGAATTGCTTGAAGTGCTTCATAATTATGTTAAACCTTAATTATTCTTTGTTTCACTAGTGGAAAAGACCAACGGTTGTAGCTAGTTGCCTGCATTTGCGGACTTGCAACAGGTTTAATTTTAATTAAAAAAATATAATAGTAATAGATGGTTTTTATTCAATAGGAAACATACTGTGGTCTTGTAAACGAATCAAACAAGAGAGATTTCAAGCTAAAAGTATGAAAAGTCTTTCTCTCAGAGGCCGGAAGATTGGAGGAAGAGGGGGGCAGGGGCAGTGTATGGAACTTCCATTTGTTAGGAGGGGCTAAACAGTTTTCCCCCATTTTGACCCCAGCTTGTTGAAAGAACTTGATAAGGGGTAGCTGTTGTATTTCTAATGTTATTGAAAATACTTTTGCAATAGGCTTACTTGATATTTTGAGAAGATGCCTACATCAATAAAGGAAAGCCCTTGAGTTTCCTCAGAACAAAAGCTTTATCCTAAATTCATCTTAAACTTTGTATACAAATGGATGCGTTGCGAACGGAAACTGAATTTGATGGTTTTCTGTTTTTGTGATGACCACCTGTCTATTGTATGGATAGTTTTTTTTTTTACAACAATAATCTAAGGTTTTATATGTGTATAAAATATAAATCTTTTAAAGGATTGTCGCATAGGGTTTCTGAAAGTTTTTGTTCATTGATATCTTTATTTCTCTCTTAGCTGAAATCTCCCCTAGGAAAAAAGGGCTAACTTTTCTCTTGTTCTCCATCCCCACCTGCAGTCAGTTGCTGAGACTGAGAGGGCCAAGTTAACAGCAGCGGAGAATGGCTACAGTGGGTACAGACAAGGAGCTCAGCGACTTGCTGGATTTCAGCGCGGTAAGCCATGTCAGCCACATTACTTGTTGCACAAATATTTTGTCTAAAACAGAAGTCCTTAGCTTTTCATGTTGTGTCCTCTATTTTAAAAGCTGCATGTATGACAAACCTGAGTGAATATGAGGGCAGGTGTGAATATAAACAGAGTTGTAAACCAAAGAATAGCATTGCATGGTCAGTGTTCGTCAGCCTGTGTGGATCTAGGAGTGCTGTGAGTCACACTGCTTTCCTTCCTGACTCATTTGAAATGGCAACGTAAGGGCAACATTGCATCCCGCAGTGAAAGCTGTTGGGCTACTGTCAAACACGTCTCAATTTCTGTATCTCATCGGCCAAACCAGTCAATATATTCTTTTCAAAATGTAATTACCGCATGTATTTTGATGTACCCACTCAGTACTATGCGGTTTGTGTTTTTCTGACCTTTGTATGGTTTCTGTTTTTCAGATGTTTGCTCCACCGGTGTCAAATGGGAAGAACATGCCAACAACCACTTTAGCCAGGTTTGGTGGTTCAGGTGAGACTCTTATTTTAAAGTAAATGTCATTGTGTTTGTGGTTAGCCTGATCAAGTCAATTAGCAGCTTCCCTGTGGGTTTGTTGCAGTTGTCATACAATCTATTTGTGATAAATAAAAGCGGGCCATATTATAATGTACAGATGAAGAATCTACACTCTTCCATTTAAATGACCGTGTAGATATATTTTTTTATATAAACAAATCAACTTTATGTAAACATTGTTTACTTGGACGGATTATAATCACACCATTTTTTTTTTTTAATGAATACCTCCCTTCATTCTTTTTGCTCACGTCTGTTCTTTCATGGGCAGTATTGCATAGTGATGATTCTCAATACACCTTAAGTAAAATTCTTAACCGTAACGTTACAGCTTCCTGCAAAAAGAGAGAGTGTTTGTTCTCTTAGTTGGCACTACCACTTCTTTTTTTAAAAATCCCTCTCTCACTGACCATCTGACCATGCCCTCCCGTGTCATTCATTGCCCTCGCTCTATATTCAGCCAGATTGTAAGAAACGTGCTCACCCCACTTCCTCCCAAAGTGTGTCCTTCATCACCTTGTCTGTTGTTACCTCTCCATCACAATGTACTTAAGGTGAGAGGACAGGGAAGGGGGACGGGTGTTGAAAGAGAGAGAGCTAAGCACTGCTGTGTTCATTTCGGCTCTAACACCTTGAGGCATTCCCCTTATGCTTACGGGTCTTCACTTTTTCCACAACATCTTTATTAGGACAATATTAATAAACTCCACTCTCTCCAACCCCCTTTTTTGTGCTATTTTATTAGCGGACGCTCGTTTTTTCATTTTCTTTCAGCCGTCTTCCTATTCTCTCCCCATTCTTCCACTTAGTGAACTTTTGCCCTTAATTTACCTTTCCTCATTTTCAAGCCATTTATTTGTATCATGCAGTTTGCAGCATGAATGACACTGAATTGTTAGGTGTCCTAATAGATAAAGATAAAAGATGTTGGTGGGCGTTCTCAGTCCATTTTCTTCAGTCTTTAAGAGCCACTTAGATTGTCTCTTGTGGCAACAAAGGTGCACGCTTACAAAAGATGTCCGTTACTGTTATGGATCCAACAGCTGCTCAAAGTATTGTCTCACAGCCCTTAGCGAACGTCTGCTCGATGTGCATCATATGTTTGGACAAAGGTACAGTAGGAGACAGCAAACTGAATAGGCAGGCAACATATGCGTCCCAGGCTATGATTTCAGCTTGTAAACCCCTTCAGCTCTTTAAACACGTTACTCAGATGTCTTAATGGCCTATAACAGCATTATTTCTTTACTCCGTGGCCTCAGTTAGACTAACACTTTTTTGCGTGTACTTTCTTAATACGTACACGGTGCAAGTAAAATACCGTGTTTCTGCTATGCATTCCCTGCACTTGTAGAATGAGGGCCATGTGTGTCTTTATGGAACTGAATGCCATTGCACGTCACTTTGGCATGTGTGGTTTTTTTCCAGTGCGGTTTGGATTAGATAAGGGTAAGCTACCTCAGATCTCTGTCCAAGGATAACTTCTACTTAGACCAAAGACTTTATGTATGGCTTTCTTTCTGAGGTTAGGTAGATTTACAAATCCCCCTGGGTGTTCACTAACTTCCCATCAAGTTTCATTTATTGGTTACCAGAAACTGAAATCTCTCAATGTATTATTAAACCTAGACTAACTTGAAATACAGAAGGGGAGAGTTTGACATGTTCCTTTCCTGTGAAAGTTCCCTTATGTGGATGCAAGTAGTTTAAATCTGTAAAATAATCACAATTTCACGTGGATTGTATTACCTGCAAATACAGCTGGATACATTATATAGCGTTGAATAATCAAGGTATACAAATGTGGGCATTGGATGAGAAAATACGTTTTTGTCATAATTCAATACACTGTCTGGGTATAGGGTAGATAATGTAACTTGTGCACCATACCATCTCAAATTAGTCTTTCCTCTTATTATTTCTGTAAGCACTTTCAATATACAAAATATATGAATAGCGTAACAATCTGTTTCCGGGGGGAGAAGATCTATTCACTGGGAACATCGTCAGTCCGGCAACTTCAATTGACGACTTCTGTGAGGGACGCGGCTTTGTTGTTGGGCGCATGGCCCTTCTCTACTGCTGTAGAATCGCTGCTCCAACTTAAACGTTGGAGGTGCCCAAGGCAGTATCCTGTCAAAACTGTCTGCGTGACAGCTGGCAAGTTTTGTCAATGTATGTGAATGTTTTTTTGTTGTTATAGGGCTTATGACTCAGGCTGACTGGCTGTTTCCAGTATCTCTTCCTGTGTAATTATAGACAAGTCTTGCTTAAAGGGGTGGTTCAGTCAGGAGAGGTGCACTCCGGCTCAGCAGAGCATTTGTCTGGCCTTACTCACTGTCTGTATTTCCTTCATGGTCGTTTCCATGGGTACGTCATTACGGCGTTAACACTATGGCATTATGCCTTTTAAAACGTTACTCAATGTAGATTTTCACTATGATACCTTTTTATAGGAATGATGCCATTCCTGGCCACTAACTAGAGGATCTTGCTAATATTATTTCACTTTATTCGTATATGACTACTAGTTACTTGGATTCAATCAGCTTTTCTGTTTTGCATTTCTGCAAAGAGTTGGTACGAAAATGTTGAAAGTACTTGGCGATAAAACTTGCATAATTATTTTATATATATATATATATGTAAATGTAAAGGTTGGTCGTGATTATTTGTATGCAGGTGCTAGGGTAGTGTTTCATGCTTTGCCTTTTTACCATGCGTTCATAGTAACAGCACTTTGACAAAGCAATGTGAAGGTTTCTACTAAACAACAGAATTATGTCTCTCAATTGCCCTTCTTCCTCAACTAATCACCAGATCTGTTAATTGGTCTTATAGCTAAAACATTGAATTTATGACTCTGCATAAAGTCTTGCAACTTCACACTTTCCCTCTGTCCTATTTATTAAATAGTTTTAGTGTACACTTTGCAATTGTTTTGAAAAGTCTCCCTGAACGCCTAGCTGTTGATGTAGATGTTAAGCTAGTCCTGAGTTCTCAACAAAAGCTTTAAGTAAAAGTTCCTATTCCTTTTTCATTGAATGGAATTTCTTCAATACAGTGTGGAATTTTCTCCATACTTTCTGTCAACCGTTTCGCCCCTGGAGAATGTATCGATAGCCTGGGGGGGGGGGGGGTTCTGGCTACCTGCGGAGCTCCCATTATCCCTGCCATTGTGGATTTCAATGGTGTCAGTTAAGATCTCTATCTTCTCTGCTTTACACCTGTCAATCTTCTCTAAGAACAGCAAGGGGGATACCCTGTGTTTACTTCTTACCCAGTGGCTGTGGATCATTCTTCAGACGGCTCTGTCAAAGTTGTCATTCATCGCATTCAGTTCCAAGAAATGCAGATTTCTAGAACTGGCTCCTTCAGCATTGGCAGTTAGACACGGCGGCTCCTTAAAAGTTTTGCTCTTTAGAACGTCAATGTGCAAAGGCATCACTTACATTTTGTTTTGACTGATGATGTAACTGGTGGTAATTGAAAATGTGCCTTCATTTTAAAATTGTACTACTCAATGCCCTGGGAAACCAAAAGGTAGTTGTAAAATTAATAATTGCCATCTATCTCTGTGTCCCCTTTCTGATTGACACAGAGACTGGCGAGGCACAGATTTGGGGAAAGGTACAACATTTCTTTAATAGAAGAAATTCTGAACCACCACCATTTGAACACATTTCTACAAACCTGTTTTTGCTTTGTCAGGGTATTGCGTGTGTAAGATAGATGAGAAAATAATAGAATTTAATCCATTTTAGAATAAGGCTTTAGCATATCAAAATGTGGGGAAAAATGAAGGGGTCTTCATACTTTCTGAATGCACTGTAGATGCAGTTAGTCTGGTCTCCCTCATTTCCTATTCTGCTGGTGTCGTGTCTGTAGATCACAGTTGTCACGGCAGGATAGCAGCTCTCAGCGCTCTGGACCCATCATTCTGTTCTACTGCTGATTCTGTCATGATTCCAGACCCCCTCCCCCTCTCCTACCCTCCCCTCTCCGCTTTTTAATTAGACAACAAAACAAAAATATGAATATTCATAGAGCCAAACCTCATTAATATGCACAATTATGCAAATCAGTATGCAATTAAGCCTCAGCTTTCCCCTAGAGATGCTGGGTAACGGTGAGAGAGGACATGAGGAGAAGGAGAGGGATGGGGGGGGGGGGGGGGGGGGGGGGTTGGTAAAAGGGGACAGACAGGAATTTCTGCTTCACCAATTTTTAAAATAGTGTTGTTTTCAATCACTATCACCTACAGTATTGGAATGATTGAGTTTTAAACCCCGCTGTCTGCTGTATCGGAAAGGTGTGAAAGAATGAATGGGCTATGAATGACTGTTGCCATGGAAAATGTAAAGGAGAAGAGTGGGTGAAAGAAGAAAAAATTCTGAGGATTCTGGAAGTCTCATACTGGGTGTTAATTATTCAACCTTTCTACAGCTCATATCCATGCTAAGTGGCAGTGCTGTTGCTGTGTGAATTGAAGGGAAGCTTTTTGACAAATAATCTGTAGACACCCCCACCCTCCCCCCTACTCTGAAAGTTCTTTGAAGTTACTTTTATGGAGTGAAATGGGATGAAAAATGTTGTAAAACATTTGTAATCTGGGGGTCTGTTTTAGGTATGGATGAAAGGAGTGGCCCCGGTCCCTGGGGATCAGGAGAACAGACAAGTCCTTCTTTCAACCAGGGAAGGGTAAGACAATAATCAGGTTACTTTTTGAACCGGGCACAATGGTATCAAATCGCACTCATCTAACAAGTCTAAAGTGCGATACTGCATATAAAGGGTTGAACATGATGAGTTCTCCAATAACTCAATTACAGTCTGTATACCCAATTAGTTATGTTTCCAAATAAAAACGATTTCTCTGTCTTTCAGGGTTTCCCAGAAGGAAACCATTACAACGAGCATGAGGGCATCAACTCCACCCCGTTATTTGGCTCAGGGATTGGCGGTAAGGGGGCTTGAAATTCCTCTCCAATTACGCTGTTTAAAGAACTGCATCATTCTTCAAAGCCTTCCCATATGGGACCAAGAGCTATGGATTACAATACGGTACACCACGGAAACCAACGCCATCGAAAAACCAGCACGTTTTGTGTCGAATCAAAGCAAATTATTCAATAGTCGACCTTGACCACATGTAGAAACTTGTCCAGGTCCATGCCACGCTATGGAGGGCACCTTCTTCGAGCTAACCATATTGATGCTTTGGTGGCAATGGATAAGCAGAGCTGGGCAATCAGGATTGGGGGCGGGGAAGGTGTGTATGTGTTTGGGGGCTGTTAAGAGCGCCCATGCACAAACAAGAGTCCCCCAGGGATTAATGTGGCCTATTGCTGGCCTCAGCTGAACTGTCAGGGGAGAGGAGGCGGAGGAGGGGAGGGGGTTGGGCTCAATACCCTTGGACTGTTTTATAATGGGCCAATTTGATGTTGTTTTGCGGTCCAAAATCATAAATACTACACATCATATACCGTAATCACACCAGATGGGACGCACCCAACTGGAGACAGGGGAGCACAATGGTTGTTATTTCTTATTGGGATTAACGTCTATTTTCCTGATGATGGACTGACTGTTTTATTATTATTGTTCTTTTTTTAATTTTTTTTATCGCTATTCACTCTCACTCTCAGGCAAGCAGGCTGAACGGGGACCATTCTCGTTTGGAGCTCAGGTATATTTTCTACCAAGACCTCCTCTCTTTGTCATTCTTCTCTTGTTGAAGGAAGTACAGAGACTTCATTTAATGTCTGTCCCTGTGCTGGACGTCAGTAGAAGCATCATAAAGCTTATGCCTGAAGTTGTCCTCTTTTTTTTCTCTTCCCCCTCCCTCGCTTCATAAGGCGGGCTTCATTCCCAGTGAGATGCCCATGCCCAGTCCGGATGCCCTCTCCCCGTCTGGCCTCAAGTCCAATTCCCAGTTTTACCCCTCCTACCCGGGGGGCAACCCCCGGAGGAGACCTCCACAAGACAGCATGGGTAAGACGTCCAAATGAAAGCACAGAATACAGTGGCACTTTAGAGCAGTGGTCTGGTGGAAAGTTCCCCACGCCTGTTTTCTACCTGTGGGATGGAGGTACTCTTTCTTCTGGTCTATATTTGAGACCGTTTTCACCATCACTTCTTCTACCCTGGGTTATAAAAAGGTCCCGAGAAATCTCACTTCTGCTTCCAGGTGAGAGGACTCTGAACCCATTGCCACTTTCACTCTGGCCTTGTTGTACGTAATCAGATTGCATAACCCAGGATTTTATAAGCAGCCATGAGGCAGATGAAACAACGGCAGAGTTGAACCTCGTGAACATGTCCCTTTTTTCGTGTGCCATGTTAGCGGCGCTCTGATAACTGGAATCATAAACGTGTATGTATGTATGTTCTCTCCCTAGATGCCCAGCCAAAGAAGATCAGGAAAGTGCCCCCTGGACTGCCCTCCTCGGTGAGCAACACATACCCCCCTCCCTCCCCAAACGCCACCCTTACCCCCACACGCACCCTGTCTAGGGGACCTTATGCCCAGATCAGGGCCCCCCTGTGTACAATTGGCATCACAGGCGTCTTCGTGGTGTGTAAGGCATCACACAGGCTGGCACTGAGGGTATTCGGCCCTATACAGCTGTGATTCTAGCTGGCACTGCCGTGGTCAACAACTTAAAGACCCACTGACTTTTGCTCACAGGCAGCCATTTAGGGTCTATATTATTATTATTATTATTATTATTATTATTATTATTGTTGTTATTATTACAACACTATTGATAGTGTGTGTGTATTTGTAGCCCCTTCTTTTATTGATGAGTCTACCCTGCCAAGTATATCTGTCCTTAGAGCACTTGAGGGGAGTTAACCAGACCGGATGCCATGCAGGCCTGGCTCACTTTGCAAACACCGCTCTCTGACCTCATCCACTGGCTGTCCCCCTTCTCCAGACTTATGTCTGTTCTATCTTCTCTCTCCTTGTTTTTTTATTACTCTTTTACTCCACCTCATTTCCCTCCCCCTTGTGTGTCCCCACTTCCTCCTCCTTCTCCCAACCCCCTTCTCTGTTTCTCTCCCTCACTAGCCCCCCCTCTTCCTCCTCCTCCATCAGCCCTCCCCTTTTTACTTGCCCTCCCCCATCCCTCTATCCCAGCTGCCAGTGGAGTTGGCCGTCATCCAGGAATGGGCAGATGGCTCAGTAATTAGGAGTGCATCTCTCCGTTCCCTCTTCTCCCTTCCCTCCCTCTCTTTCCTCTCCTTCTCTCTTCCTCTCTCTGTTTAATCAAATTATACAAGAAACTTCTCTCCATTTTGGATCTGACTTCTCAGCTGCATAGTTTGATGCATTCATTTCTTCCAGAACAGTGTTGATTGTAAAAGGGTTTGTTAGTTTGGAACCTTGGCGTGTAATCTCTGTTGTAAGAAACGCTTAAGGCAACTCCTCAGCCTGTATGGCTGCATCTCTGCGTGCTGTTGATGAGGCTGAATCATGTATCGCTAAGTCATTCTGTAGATGTCTGTATCTAACGGGGTCATGTGTAACAACACTCTCGAGACACCAAACAGAATCCCGCTCGACAACGTCCAAAGCTCATTGGCTCAGGGGAGTGTTGGGCTGCCCACCGGACACTTTATTCAATTTAACAAATCGTAACATCAGAATGTAAAAAATATATATATTTTTAGGACGTTGACAGAAGAAGCAGCGTGAAAGAGGGGTGTAGTTCCGCCTTCTAGTTCTGTGTTCTTTCTATGTCCTTTGCTTTCTGGGTGAGTCCAGCTATGTTTGGCAAACAAAATCTCTCTTATGAAGGACAGAGCTACAAGTTCGATTGGGTCAATAACGCTCTTCACCTTTGATCTTGAATATGCATTTGTGTGTTCTTGCTGAAGGTGTATGCAGGCGAGGAGTATAACAGAGACAATGCCGGATACCCTGCCTCCAAGCCTGGAAACGTGTACCCTGGTCCCTTCTACATGCAAGGTGAGACCTTTACTACTACTTCTTCTGTGGTCTGTTTGCCGAAACATGAATGGGATCATGTTGTTCTTGTCCTGTATGGCACAGTGGTTTCAGGGGAAGCAAGGTTTTCTTCATTCTTATCAAAGGATGTTTAGGTCTGCCATGACTGTCCCCTAAGACCAAAGTCAAATAATCAGGAGCATTGATTTTGTGCTTTTTAAATGTTAGTTAATAAGAACAAAATTAAAAGAAAATACCGTTATTCTACATTTTTGATAATTTAGGATTTATATCCTGGAAAATCGTTTTTTTTTATCCTTGGGTTTAAAATGATTTATTAGAAAGCATGCATCAAACGTTTACATGAATATTTCCCTTTCACATGCTACATATTGGATTTATTAAGCCTGGATTTAATGAAGATGTAATTGAAGCATATGCATAAATGGAGTAGGGAATGGTGTTCTAGCCTTAAGCTAGCAGAATGCCCTGTGGTGCTCGGGTGTTCAATGGTGCACGGTCCAATGAAGTCATCAGAATGATGTGACATGTTTCATATGTGCCCTTTATTGTCTTTCATCTCTTGCGGCTGGTTAACCCCCTCCCACCCCCCTCCCTTCCTGGACGTCCCCCCCCCCCCCCCCCCCCCCTGCCAGAAGGCCTACACCCGTCCCCTGACCCGTGGGGCTCGGCTGGGTCGATGGTGCAGCCTGGTTTCTCCGCCATGCTGAGCAACTCCCCCCACCTTGGCCAGCCTGCCCCCTTCACCGCCATCAATCCACAGGACAGACTGGTGAGTTCTGCCTGCAAACAAGGCTCCAGGCACGGTGCTAAGTGACGCTGTTGAATCCCACAGAGGGGTATGGACCTGTGTGTTAAATCGCGGTTTGTCTCCTGTGCTCTTCCTCTGCACAGAAGCGGCAGCCCCTGCCTCTCTCCCCCCAGAACTACCCCTTGCACGGCAGTGAGGTGAACGGGACTCTACCGACCGGCTTCCATTCCGGCTCCGCCGGCTACGGAGTTCCCAACCACACGCCGCCCATCAATGGCACCGACACCATCATGGGTAACACCACCACCTCCCACTCAACACCGCTAGGCCTCAGATTGAACCGCCCGTTAGGCGCCATTCAAATAAGACCTGTGATTCTGATGATTCTGCTCTGCGTCCTGCAGCAGCCAATAGGGCGACAGCCCCGGGAAGCTCCGGAGCGGAGATTGGGAAAGCTCTGGCGTCGGTGAGTAGCAGTAGCTTTATGTTTCCCCCCCCCACCCCCCCACTCAAAACCAAACCGCAGCCATGGAAACGGACGCTAAACCGTATGCTGGACCCCCTCTGGATTGAAATCAATAACGTGTTGTCGTGTTTTTTTGTTTAGATCTATCCCTCGGACCACAACAGTAACACCGCCTTCCCACCTTCTCCGTCTACACCTGTTGGCTCTCCCCAGGCCTTGTCAGGTGGGTGGTCAAACACAGTGTGCCCCCGCCAAGCCCCCTTTTGCGTTCTATAGGTTTTAAGCTTGGGAGACTAGAACAGTCTAGATTGTATCTCCAAGACAAGGAAATGGGAATATGGCTCCACCTGTTGGGCCAAAGGAAATGTAAAATGCCATTTCAATTGAAAAGCTGACCAAGAAAAACTCCACCCACTACTAGCGACATGAGTATCCCCTCGGCTCCGTCCGAAATATCAAATATCTAAAGCGCGAATGAATGCCTTTTCACTTTGCCGGGCCTCTCATCGCTGTTGTCTTTGTCTCTGCTAAAGGCTCAGCCTCTCAGTGGACCAGGTCCTCTGGACAGGCCACCCCCTCTCCAAACTTTGAGGGAGGACTCCAGGCACTGGTACGTCCTACATACCTACTGTGTTTCACATTGAGGCAGCTGCCCTTTGTTGTGTGGAGAAAGATAAACCGCGTGTATGTAAGGAAAGCGGTCGATAATTGTTCTCTGCAGACAAGTTGATGGATGTTATTTCTCACTCTTGAGTGGAAGAAACAATACATATCATATGTAAATATGTGATCCTAGATATTTCTATAGTATGTATAATATATGACTTTCAAGAAAGTGTTTCTCAATATATTTCCCCAAATTAACCGATTATTCCTCCATTTTCCAATCCTACTCCCCAATCCAATCCACAGCAGAACAAAATGGAGGACCGCCTAGAAGAGGCCATCCATGTTCTTCAGCGCCATGCTGGAGGTCAGGGTGGCCCAGGGCTCGCCGACATGCACAGCCTTCTGGCCTCTGGCATAGGAGGGCTTGCACAGGCATTCAACAGCGCCGGACTGGGATTGGCAAGCCGCCTGCCCGGACTGGTGAGGGATATAATGGTGGGCATGCAAAAACTAGGGTGCAGAGTGAACAGTACTCTGATTACTGACTACTGCAAGAAACGCAGTCTTAAAATGCCGTTTGCTGTACTAATTCTTTGTTACATACACAACAACTTTAAGACATCCATTTTTTAAATGTCAGGTCTGCTTGTATAAACCATTGGTATTCTTGTCTTGTGTAGGGTGCCAATCACCATGAGGACTCTTCCGGTGTGCCCTCTAGTGGTGGACTGCAATCTGAAGGCTTCACCAGTGAGTCCCTCAAAGCCCTTTGCGTTCGAGAACATGTCCTCCCGAACCGGCACAGTCAAATCTTTTCCCGGCTTGATGTCTCATCTGACGTCTCAAAAGTTTCACATTTGTCATTGAATGTCTTAATGCTCGTCACGTTGATTGTATTCCGTCGTGAAATTCTTTCTTATTTTAGGTTTGCCTGGTGGCGGAGCCCGTTCCACTCACTCTTCCAGTGGCTCCGACGTCAAACGAGAGGATAAGGACGAAGACGAGAACTCGTCCACTGCTGACAAGTCTGACGATGAGAAGAAAGATATGAAGGCCCGCACTCGAACAAGGTGCCCGAAACTCTCCTACATGCCAGACCAAAACATACTATACTCACTCACACAAGACCAAAACATACTATACTCACTCACACAAGACCAAAACATACTATACTCACTCACACAAGACCAAAACATACTATACTCACCCACACAGGACCAAAACATACTATACTCACCCACACAAGACCAAAGCAAACTATACTCACTCACACAAAACATACTATACTCACCCACACAAAACTAACTATACTTACTCACACAAGACCAAAACATACTGTACTCACTCTCACAAGACCAAAACATACTATACTCACCCACACAAAACATACTGTACTCACTCACACAAGACCAAAACATACTGTACTCACCTACACAAGACCAAAACCTACTATACTCACTCACACAAGACCAAAACATACTGTACTCACTCACTCAAGACCAAAACACAGTACTCACTCACACAAACATTTGCAAGTCTCACGTCACATGGTTTTTGCAAACTACACACCGATGTCACTGCGTTGTTGAATGTTTATCACACTATCGACACTTCTTTATCTGTTTTAATTTATTCCGACAACAGAAGGAGCAGATGAAACTGTCGTAGTTCTATTAAAAAGGAGAAACGGAGACGTGCTAAAACAGTATAAAGCTACGGGATAAAACGAGCGTTGTTTACTTAGAATGGCAACCCCATGTGTGTAGCGGTGTTGTCATATCTGCCCTGCCTCTGTCACCTTGTTTTCAGAGAGACGTTCTCCTTCCAGACCTTCTCTTCTAGCCTATCAGACCAGGGAGGAGAGTAAGTCTGCACCTAATCACATAGGCCACACACCTTGCACGGGGTGGTCCAAAGTGAAAAAAATTTCGAAATAGCTGTACTCTATGCATCGTTAGAACAGAGGTATTTGAGCATTACTGTAAAATCAAGCATTACCCACTACAAACTTGAAGCAGAAAGGAAATGCTGGCTAGTTTGATTCTAGGAAGGACTGTTGGTAAAATACTAGAAATGGCTTTACGTAGAGCATGGATGGTCTTGGTGAAAGAAAAAAGTTTTAATTCCAACAAAGCTCTCTTACCCACTCATAAAACAACGCGGGCAAAAAAACAACTTTCTTGAATAGTGCTTTTTTACTGGCTCCAAGTAAACAGACTGTAAGTATTTTTGATCAGGTGGGATTGTGGTGGCAATAAGTTATGGGCATCAAGAAACCAAGACATTTTTTTATTTAATAATTTGCTGATGTAATGTGCCCGGTAGTCAGAGGGGTTTTCTTCTGTTAAGTTTGAAGAAAAATAGCAGGGGTGTAAGTCAAAATGAACCGCTAGCCTAGAAGGGCGTTCTTGAGCAACCACACCCCTGCTATTGTCTCCTTCTCCCTTATACCGATCCCACCCGCTTGGTCTGACATGTTGGTTGACTCCTCACCAGTAGGGAGGATGAGGATGAAGATGACGAAGATCTGCCCGTGGAGGTGAAGGCCGAGCGGGAGAAAGAGCGGAGGGTGGCAAACAACGCCCGCGAGCGCCTGCGCGTGCGGGACATCAACGAGGCGTTTAAGGAATTGGGCCGCATGTGTCAGCTCCACATGAGCAATGAGAAACCCCAGACCAAACTGCTCATACTGCACCAGGCCGTTAACGTTATACTCAACCTGGAGCAGCAAGTCAGAGGTCAGTGGGGGTCCAGGGCTAAAGAAAGAGGAGGACAGGGGAGGGTCCTTCAGCATTCCAAAACCCTTACAAGGCTTCATCTTTGTTCCCCTTCTTCCTTGAAAGTCATAGATATCCAAATATCTATGGGCCTAGGTATCCTTAAAATGTTGACAAGGATATACATTTTTTTTTTTTTTTGTCTTTTTAGAGCTGCATGCAAAGTGTTTATTTATTTTTTATCAAACAGATATATGTTTGATGCATTCACAAGGTAGGAAAAGGGACACTAAAAATGAAGCCGCATAAGCATGTTTTGGAAAGTGGTCCCTTCCCCGGTTCATTCTGTAAGGCTTTGCTTCTGTGGTCACGCATACAGCCCCGCAGACTGCCGTCTGGTTTGGAGGTGGTATGTGTTGCCTGGTCTTTGTCCTTTTGGCTTTCTGTGTCCACTGTGAAGATGCTACATGTCTCTCTTGTCGTGGCCTTTACTGTATTAACATTACACCTATCATTTGATTCATTTGCTTCTAGCGGTCTCACTATTCAGCTTCCCTTATTCACTTAACACATTTTGTGATAGAAACATATCATTCTCAAACATGACATAACCCATGATTTTGTTTGATAATGCTAGATACGGACTTGGCTCTTTTCCTTGGACTTTGAATGTCTTTTGTAATTAGCATTTCTGGTCTCACTACTGACCCCCACCTACTTTGCTTTACATTTAAAAAACAACTTGAAGGCCCGTATCCTGTTGGTGTGCATTAACCTACTACCCCCTCCCCTTCCTTCTGTCTCTCTTATTGTTGTTTGCCAATGTTGCATGTATCCGTTATTAACCTTTGATTTACTGGCTGCTTTCGTGCAGTGTTCAGGCCCCTTTCCATTTCCTCGTTCTTCCCTGTGTGCCTCCTCTCATTCTCCTTTTGCAGATGGCAACAGTGACCTCAGCTTCCTTTCATTCAATAAATACATCTCTCTTAGCTCTGATGTATTTATCATGGACTTCCACTCTGTCTCCCCCTCGGCTTCCTCTCTGTAGCGTTATGTGTGGTCTATAGCCGGCAGAGGGTCTTGCTTCTATACTTCCACTCGCTCTGTTGTTTCTTACTTCTCCTCAGCCCTCGATTCCCACCCTGGACCTCAGTGAGCAGCAAAACGTGAATAAATATGAATT
This sequence comes from Aplochiton taeniatus, assembly GCA_017639675.1. Taxonomy (NCBI): domain Eukaryota; kingdom Metazoa; phylum Chordata; class Actinopteri; order Galaxiiformes; family Galaxiidae; genus Aplochiton; species Aplochiton taeniatus. Next base: position 4,778,232 of record CM030189.1, read on the forward strand.
CCGAATCCTACGTACGAATCACTCAGTTTGTCAAATGAAATTTCATAGTTTCAATTTTCAAATAAAAAGAGGTCTAGAAGTAGGTTTTCCTGCTGGTCTGTTTTGGCTCTCTACAATAGAAAAAATATTTGATTCCACATTTGCAAATGCTATGCGTTCGTCACAGCCATAAAGACAACAAGAAAAAGGAGTCTATGGTTTCCTTCCCTTCGCTCTCTCCAGCACCGCAACGCTTTTATCCACTGGCATAATCCTAAAATAGCCCAGCTTGGGTTTAGTGCTGATTTAGGATCTGTGTCACTTACAGTGTTCAGAGACTAGGAAGAAAAATCTTAAAAACTGAGTAGGAAGCGATCCAAGCTGTGCTTGCCTCCAAAATATTATTCCTAAATATACCAGAGAAGTAAATGTAGATACAGAACCAGGGTCAAAGTTGAACCGGGTGGTGGATGGAGTGCGTTAACCTGCCCTACCAAACCCCCTCTCTTCCTGGCAGCAGTTGCAGCATTGCCTCGGTGGCTGATGAGAACCTCACAGCCGAAGAGAAGGAGCAAAGGGAACGCGAGCGCCGCGTAGCCAACAACGCTAGGGAGAGGGTGCGCGTGCGGGACATAAACGAGGCCTTCCGAGAGCTTGGCCGGATGGTTCAGGTCCACACGCGGAGCGACAAGGCCCAGACCAAGCTCATCATCCTGCAGCAGGCTGTCCAGGTCATAATGGGGCTGGAGAAGCAGGTGCGAGGTAGGTTGGCCCACACAGAGGACACGCGCTCAGTGCCAGTCTGAACCCACCACACCAAAAACCTTCAACCTCTCTCACACCATAACAGACCAGTCGAAGACTGCCGCCTTCAACCTCTCCGCATTAATCAACGGGGGGAGGGCGTGTGGAACTACACCTGACCTACTGTTTCTCTGCTGCTTTTTCCCCCCCCTCCCATGTTGAAAAGTGAATCAGGAATGAAGGTGGGAAGGAATGGAGGGGAGGACACGTGTTCCTGCTTTTTGTCTTTAACCAGCTGTCTTGTCCCCCTGTCCTGCTCTTTTTGTCCTGCTCACCTGGCTTTAGCTTTGTCCTTCCTTTGCATCCCTGCATTTCTAATCTTTTGTCTCGAGTCTGAATTTGTCCTTAGTTAGCGTCGTGTCACCTTGCGTTTCCCCTAAAGGTTTTAGCAAAAGCCGACGGTCGGAAATGGTGGCCTCTCGTCCGTCTAACGTGTGCCATCTCTGTTTCTAAGAGCGTAACCTGAACCCCAAGGCTGCCTGTCTGAAAAGACGAGAGGAGGAGAAGGTGTCTGGGGTGGACTCCCAGATGCAACTAGGTGGGGGTCACCCTGGTTTAGGAGGTGATGGACACAACCCAGTGAGCCATATGTAATGCCGAGGTGAGCTAAGTGCCATTTCAAAATATCCAGTGCTTGCCTCTGTTGCTGAGCCGTGTTACATGTTGGCAGTGTGGAGGAGGGGAAATCTCATTTTCTTTCCCTTTTTTTTTTTTTCTTTCAGCTTCAGATCCTGTTGATTGTACAGCCCTTAGAAGACGTGGCCTTAAATCTCCTATCATGCATCTCAGTGTGTCAATCCACAAACGTGCATTTATGTGCATGGAGAATCACATTCATGTACACACACATGAACCCACACTCACACAGACACACACACACACACACACACACACACACACACACAACATATACCTGACTAAACCCAGTGGCCACATTCCTGAACATGAGAGGAGCAAACGTGCTCGCACATTTATTGGATGAATCTTTACAGTGAAGACGCTCGTAAGAGACCAGTGAATAGACAGTGGAAATTTAACACGATGATTTTATGGTCATGTTTTTGTAAGACGTTATATCAAGAAGTTGCTTTACGTGTTGGGAGCAAATTTTGTTTGGAGCAAATTTTGTTTGGATCAAATAGTATTTTTTGGATCAAGTGCTCTTGTGAGCAAAACTAGGATATTGTGTATTTTTTTTCTTTTTTTGGATAGTCCTTTGCCATTCCCACCTGAAAAGGGAGGTCTCACTTTCACTGAGTAAAGGTGACGTCATAAAAATCTGTTTAAATATCTATATTTGAACATTAATGCATATGATTGCTAGGGCTTGGATAAGATGGAGTCTATAATTTTTTGGTGTTCATCTGCACCACCAGTATTGTAAAGAGTGGGCACCAATAGCACCTCCTGCTGGTATTTTGGTGAAATGAATTTGTGCAATGTTCATTGAGCTGTAGATCAGTTGTCATGCCTGTCTAAAAGCGATCCCTTTTCACAGACCTAAATGAAGATAAGTATGTGTGGGGTAAATTGGTCATTCTTTTTATTTTGATTTGTGTGTTGATCCCTTAAGCCTCTCATTTGGTAAATGTGTATACCTGTTCATTTCACTGCCATTGGCATGGAGTGGAAAGACTGCCAGGGAGGAATACCTCACCTTCACCCCACTTCAGCCGTGTCGATGAAGAATTAAATGGTCATGGTCATCTCAATCTTTATCAATGAAATGCACAGGAACTTGGCCTGCCCGCCGACACTGCCTACATTTCCCCAAACGTTTTGAGACGTTTACCCTCAGCCGACACATCAACCAGGCTAGTGGACACACAGGTAGGATTCCGCTACCACCAGTTCAGCTAGTCTTCTGCTCTTATGACCTTCTTACATCCTACAAATGACATTTTCAGGCAGCTGGGAACGCCTTGATGTCCATGTTCATCATGATGTAAAAACGATGGAATACTGAAGGCATTATAGTTAACTACAGTTAGCTGGATACAGAGGAAAAGCTAGCTGAGAAGACTTGATTGTGGGAATGAGTCTCAAGTGTCCTACCTTTTTTTGTGATGAATGGACCCAATTGCTGTCGACTGACATTGATATCGTGGCTCTGTATTGCAGAGATTTTTTGATGTTTTCCCCTGAACAATTACAAAGCCTGTTGTAAGGATCCTCCTTTTTGTAGAAGTGATTTATCATTATTTGTTATTTTTTAATTATATTTTTTACTTGTAAGATAGCTGTATGAGTTTTTACATTTGCATTGTTTGATTTCATTTTGTTAATATTGGTTTAATGTTAGATACCTCTCACTTTTAGATGCCAGGAACAAAATGAGGTGTGTCTCTTCATCCTAAATTTATTACTTTTGAACACATTCAGCATTAGGTGCCAGGTGCTAAAATGTTAAACAATTCTGGTCATGACTCACCAACTCTCACAGATTTAGGTCATTTTGAGAAGGTCTATTCCACTAAATAGTGTCCAATTTCTACCAAACATATTTGTCAAAAGAACAGATAGTTACGGGGGTTATAAACTGTAGTCGTAAACGGGCATTTAGGTTTTCTTGAACACAATGAAGAATTATCTCCAGTTCTGTTTTTTTTTTATAAAAACGTTTTCTTTATACCACCACTAAATCTTTGATTAGCTGATAATTACTTTGCATTGTTTAAAAGTAAGTTAAGCTTTTCTATTTTATAACACAAGATGCATGAAAATGAATCATTAAGGGTGGCCTTAAGTAAATCTCAACTGACTGACTGAGGCAGTATTGTGATAGAGTGGTAACTCACTAGTGCCTGAATACATTACTGTTAAATGATGGAGGTCCTTGCATCTGTAATATTTAAAGAGATTGTTTTTCCCCATACTAGAAAAAAAATTGGCCTTTTTTTCAAGATATGAATGATCACTTCACTCACTGGTTCACAAACTACCCCAATACAAGACCAACTTTTCAGTATCCATTATGACAGTATTTGATTGACCTTCCCATTTTACACTTTTTTTATTGGAACAATGGATTGCCCCAGTAGATAAAACCCATCCTTATTTGTTATACCATATTTGCTTTTCTCTCTCTCTCTCTCTCAAAACTGTATCATGTTTAGTGAACTTATATCTTAAACATAACATTTGTACTAGGCTATTCATTTATTTTTCTCATAATCAAGAAATTTGAATATTGAATCTTTAAAAATGGAGTTATCAATATGCACAATTATTAATTTGCCGAGGGGAGGTTTAAGTCAGCCCTTCTCTGCCCCCCTCAACCTATACATGGCTACAGGTCTTGGTCTCACTCTTACATTGGGGACAGCATTTATGTATGTCCTCAAAGTGCCTCCAGTTTCCTATTTTTTTACATATAAAGTAGATATTGAGAACTGTCGTGTATATAACAGTAATGTAGCAATAAATGTGCCATTTTTAATAACAGAAATATACCTTTTTTCAATGTCTTTCTTTTTGAGCTTGTATACCTAAAAAAACAACAACATTGTAATAAAGGGTTGAAAACGTTATTGTTGTTAATTTAATTGACCATATTGTGTGAACTGAACAATGTCCTTAAACGTTCAGTCATGAGTAGTGGGAATACTAAAAGAAGCAGTTAGATCTAATCCAGCTGGGATGTACAGACGTTAACATTATTGGGAACTTCAACCAAAGAAATAAGCAAACTTCGAATTGGGGGGTGAGCGAGCCGTCATCGACGACCAGTGTTGGTAAATTATCTTAGGATAAATATTTCAATTTAAGGTAATCATTTCATTAAATAAACTTACACTACTCACACGTGTATGTAATGTCGTTGTTACTAACGTAATTTTGCGTATAATTCCAACGCAATTGTGTACATGTTGGCTTTTACGGTGAGCATAGTATTGTCCCTTTACTGATACCCTGTCGATGCGAGAAAACAGGCGCATTGTGTTGGTGTCACAGGCATATATTGTGGCAATAAACCGAATGCTCCGGTGACCCAGGAAGTAGAACAGCACATGCTGCGACCGGAAATACTCTAATGCGGTTGCGTGTAATGTAAAGTCATAGCGGTAACGCTAACAGAAGCAATCAGTCAAAATGCTGGGCAAAATAATTGGTCAGAAGTATGTGGCCATCGCGAAGTCGTGGTAATGCAATGTTCTGTCGTCTGATGTTTGTTTTAATAACTGTTAAAATCTTACGTGTAAATAGTTATTTAGCTCGTAGGCTTGTTTGTCCTTGCTCGGCTGCCTAGCTAACTCCTTAGGAGGTCATGCTAAACACGCTATTCCAACTACTAGCTTGTAGGACAATTAATAAGATAGAGTGAATACATATTTATTTTTGTTACGATTGGCTTGCCTTGTTCAAGAACAGTGTGGCAATAACTGAAGTAGTCAATGTTAAAATTGATTAGATGGCAAGTTAACATTAAACAGAACAGAACAGTTTGTGTTTATTTTACGTAGCCTATGTTGTTTGTTAGTATTTCAATTAATTGTTTGCCTCATACATGTTTAGCTGTACTATCAATTGTCGAAACAAAAGTTAAACCATTGCGTTAAGAACTGCTTATTGCAGAATTGTAACACCTTAAAATACATGATCACTTAAAGCAGGATGCCAATAGCTTTTACGTTGTGTGTACCGTTTTCTCGTCCAGTTTTTAAACTCTGGACATGTTGTAACTGGTAAACAGCCGTTTTAATGAAATATAGACTTTCTAAACTGTTGAACTTAATGAAGTAAGCTATATAGTGTAGCCAATGAAGGTCAAATTGATTGACGGGAAATTGCAAAGTTGAACTTTCACAATTGTAACGTAAGAAGTTGGTGTGAGGAAATGTATTTGTTATACAGTGTACACATTTGACCTTTGTGTCCCTAAACCAAGTATAGTCGGAAAAATTTTAACAGTTTCAACTATTCTCCACCTAGGTTTTAGTCAAAATTTATCCAAGCATTTTACTTTGAATTTTCTGATCTAATGGTTATTTGATTTCGGCCACTTATTAAACATATCAGATTGACAATCTCAAAAGTTTTAATGATGCCTTATTTGTCATCCATAGAGATTTCAAATTTGTTAATTGTTTAATGTTAAATTAAAATGACTGGATAGCCTTTAACAAATGTTGTTGACTGTTGGGCTCCTAGTATGTTTATGAGCTAGCTTGTCTTGTTCTGTCGGATAATATTTAGACCATCTATGGATGTATGCCACTGCATACCATTTTTTTCTGATGCAGGATCCCGACATTGGCATTGTGGGGTTCAGTAGGAGGAGTAGCGCTGGTCCACTTCACAGACTGGAGATTGTTCTTGGATTATGTACCATATGTCAACGGCAAATTCAAGAAAGACGAGTAAAGCTTGCGCTTACCCAACAAAATTAAAGCAAAGGTACTACTAATAACTGCAATGCAAGCAACATCCATTTTCTTTGATTCTCTTGGCTTGCTTGTCTAATTGTACTAAATCCGTCTTTTTTTCTCAGGTCCCTCAATGCTGTTTGGATTGGACTAGTAACATTTCCCGGCAGCATCTGAAATAACATTCACGGACATTTGATCTACACTGAACATTTGAACTTTGTTGTCACTTTTCGATTTCTCAAACATTTAGTGGAATAAGAAGACAGGTGTATCTATTTGAAAAAGCATGTTCTACAAATAAATATTATTTCTTATGCCTATTCAGTTCCTGGTCTGAACAACTTTATGAAAACCATTCTATGTGAGAATTCCAATAATCATTCTTATTGGTTATTACGTTTTTTTGTTTAAGTGAGGAGAGGGACAAAGATGAACTAGATTGATATTAGAATTATTTTACCTTCATACGGTTCTTAAGACCTTCCGCTTATGCCATAGTTGAGTTTTGAAAAGTGATATTTAATGTATTTTGTCTTGGAATTGTTTTTCTGCCTTGCTTATTTCTCTTGTCCTGCCCATATTTTGGTGTGTTGAAAAAAGAAATGTAACGGTATCTGGGCTGTCTTAGTTGTCAATGACCAGGATGGTCATTGTAATAAACTAGAAATAAGTACTTTGTGTCACTTTACTGTAGTGGTTATTTTTTCTGTCTGGACATCATTTTTTAGGTATGTTTATTTTATTTTTCTCTCTCTTGGAAAGGTACCTACTGAATCAACTTCCAAGGTGATTCAGGGCCATCAATCATTCTGGTAGAAAGAAGGCGACCCATTCCCAACTCGTACTGAAACCCCACAAAATAACATAAGCTTAAAGTATAGAAACTATATTTGTTTAAAGTCAATACTATGTATTGTAACAATACATGCTGTGTTGCCAATGACCACTACTCGACTTTGAATCATATAGAATCATTCATTCTTTCATATTATAAATACAGATTTAATTTGGCCTGCCGTTCAAGGCAATGTTTTGGAACTAGTTTTCCCGCGGACGATTTGATAGATAATACCACATACAACGTCGCGGAGGGATCTAATGAGTGTCTAGACATCGGGAAAGGAGGGACAGCTGACAACAGTCGATTCACACATCCATAATAATACGCTTAACTAGCAAGCCTAGCTAGCTAAAGTTAGCCAGACGAATTCCTCAACCAAGACAATAACACTAGCAGCCAAAAACGATAGGAAACATGGAGAGGAAAAGGTGGGCATCATATACTTTCAATAAGTTCTTATCTGTATGTAAGGTGTGGGGGACTACTTATTGTGTCAAAATCGCAAAGTATTGTGCAGGAGAAGCATGCATGCATGCCTTGCTGTGTAGTAGGCTATCGCGGCTAACACGCTAGCTAGCTAGCAACATTGCAATTCGAACAATCATTGCTTAAAAGGTACAATTTTAAGCGCCTTTTTGGCTGATGTTTATTTTTTAGTTTTAACTTTTTTGCAACAGTTTTAGGTCAGCAAAGGTTATTGCGACCAACGCAGCACACATGGCATGGGTCACGTTTGAAATGTCAGGCAGACTTGCTAAATTTCATTGTGTATATCTTAACCATTCTAAGCCTGCAGGCCAAAATACAAGCGTCTAGATTTGTAGCTAGGTCCATAATTATATGCCTCTTATAGGCTATTGGTAGGCCCTTACGTCAGATTATCTAAACCTGCGAAGCAATGCATCCTGTAGTTACAGTATACTAATAATTCCTTTAAATTGCCAGCAGCAATAAGTGTAATTCATCAGACTTAACCAAGCAGACTAATTTGTGAAAAATAACTTATTTTATCAACCTTTGACCTCGTCACACTAACACTGTTTTGTCTGTGACACTGATCTTCGGTATTGCATTGGTATGTTATCGTAACCATTAATGTATTAATTTCGGTGAGAATACATCATAGTTACAAGAGGTGAACTTGCATTAAATATCCGTCATTATCAGATTTGGAAATGTTAAACATTTTGTGACTTCATTCATTTTCCCAGCCCTCCTACAAAGAGGTTTCTCAGTAAGCCCCAAATATCTCGTTGTCTTGGAAACACTGTGGAAGTACATGCCATTGACCCTCGTGCTGGACGGATGCTTATGACCAAGGTGCAAAGAAATAGACACAAGCATCGCTATGACAACCACAACCATCAGCTTAAGGTAAGGGCAAAGTTCCCATGGGAACTTTGGTTGCATGGGAGTTGAGTGGGTGGTAGGGATCTTCAGACTTAATTTAAAGCAAGTATCATGCATTATAAAACTTCTGCACACGGTAACTTTTTATACAAGTTGGTACACTTACATTTTGCTTCCGAACCTTCATTTGTTACCCAAATTGGCATTGGGTCTGTTGACCTTGGTTTAACCTTCGACACAGAAATCCAAGGTGGACATATATTATGAACTTGTATGAAAAGAAGACACAGAATAGGCCCTACAGTGCCATGTTTTGGATTGCTATGTAGTTTTTAAGCATTGTATTGCAGAGCCTGCAGAGTTCATAGCATGGACTCGACTTAGTTATTTGCTTTACAGTGCCGTTCAGGGTTAAAAAAAAAAGTCAAAATTATGCCAGCAAGATTGGAGATTGATATTGAAGATGTTTTGCTCTAATTCAGATGGATAGAAACTGTCAATACATTTTAGAATGTTAATGTGCATTTGGATCTGTTTGGAACTTGGTTAGGCACAATATTAATGTATGTAATAACGTTTCCACAATATTGCTGTAGAACAGTATCGTTTTCATTTATTTTGTTGTCATGCAAAAATTAAAGGAAGATGTCTTATTCATTAGCTGAAGGATATGGTGATCTTATTTTTTACAACTGTGTGTCATCAAGGCAAAGCCTGACCTGAATACAACACTACCAGTTCGTCAGACAGCGTCCATCTTTAAACAGCCTGTTACCAAGGTGACAAACCATCCAAACAACAAAGTCAAGACAGACCCTCACAAGGCTGTGGATCAACCAAGACAAGTGAGAGCTCTGTCAATGCTTATATATTTAGTGATTGATATAGAAAACACCAGTGTGTCCACATCAAAGTATTGATATAAAGCATTTCATTTGACATTCTGGTTGTGTCTTTTTGTGGTTATGACCACAGTTTAGGATCTGTGCATTGCATTGTGTTTGCGGAACATGGCTGATGTGAGCAATTTGTTCCCTAGTTGTTTTGGGAGAGGAAGCTGAGCGGTCTGAGTGCGTTTGACATAGCAGAGGAGCTAGTGAAGACCATGGAGCTCCCTAAGGGCCTACAGGGTGAGTACTGAACACATCACCAACAAATTGTCTTTTCTCTCCGATTTTATTTATCTGCATAGATATACACAGAGCTATATGCGGACTATGTGGTTGCATAGGGCCCCCGAAGCAACCCGGGCCCTCTAAGCTGTCATTTTAGTAATTTTTCTCTAGAAATGAATATGACTGGTCCGTATTGGGAACCAACCACCCTTGTGTGCTGAATGAAAACAATTACATGCATATATTTTCCATGGATCTCTTTAAGTGCACCAGATTGATGCATTTAAATGTTAAATGCATGCCCCTGGACCACCTTCAAGGGTTTGGAATTCCCTGACAGTAATTTCACAAAATAGGGCCCCCCCAAAAGCTAGAAATGTCCCTGGATATACATCACAACACTTTAGTGGATATGTAAATGAGAGATCAAATAAAAACATTCTGAGCTTCAGCTTAGACCTATACTAGACGGAAAAGTTAGTTTGATATTATTTCAACTTATTGAAATACATTTACACCATAAGAGACGCATACTAACACACACTAAGATAACCTGTGATCTCCCTTTCGCCTCTCTTACACACCTTCCTCGCCTAGGCGTGGGTCCAGTGTGTACGGACAAGACCCTCTTGTCTGCCATTGCCAGCGCCCTGCACACCAACCCCACGCCCGTCACCGGACAGCTTACTGCTGCTGTGGAGAAAAACCCTGGGGTCTGGCTCAACACGTCTCAGCCTCTATGCAAGGCGTTTATGGTGACCGACGACGATATCAGGTAAGCAATTGTGTTCATACTCTACACAAGACTCTGGGCTTGGTGAATAAGGAATACAAGCAGGGGGAAACGTACGTACGTTGAAAGGACTGAAGATGCTGATCAAGCAACATTCGGTTCGTTTGGTTGGTTCACGTTAGAGTGTTTATTCATTTATTCTCTCTTTTGTATGCCCTCTAGAAAACAGGAGGACTTGGTTCACAATGTGAGGAGGCGGCTGGAAGAAGCTCTTACAGCAGACATGTTGGCTCATATAGAGGACTCCACGGCAGAGGCAGAAGCGGAGGCAGAAGCAGAACCACAGAAGGAGAAACCGACGGAGCCGGAGAATAAGGAGGAGTCATAGCTGAGGTACTGAATGGTCCCATGGCAGAAAATTATAATTTTTTAACTTTATAATAATAATAATAGTAGTAGTAGTAGAAGTAGTAGTAGTAATAGTAGTATTAATAACAACAAAAATAATTTAGTGAATGGCATGGTCCCATAGCAGAAAGTACTCATTTTAAAACTTTATAATAATAATAACATCAACACCAATATTGTCGTGCTAGTTAGTCCCGTGTAAACTTATTTGGTTTTGTATTATTATTTTGAATGAAAGTGTAATGATAATCTTTATACCCAGGTGAGTCAACTGAGAACGAGTTTTCTTTTACAGTGGTGACCTGGCCAAGTGACAGTCAGCGTAATAAACAATAAACAACGTCACCACTATATCAAGGAAGTGCAGACATTAAGCAAAGACGATCCTTAAAAGCAAGTACAAGAGTCAACCAACAAAAAATCGAAATGATGATTAAAAACAGTTGTTAGACAACTTAAGTCCATGTCGCAAATTGTTCCAATCATGGGCTGCTGCAAAATTAAATTAATTACGACCTGCAATGGTAGACCCTCTTGAAACAGCTCGAGTGATAAGAGAACTTGATCTTACATTATAGAAGGATACTACTCTGCTTAACGGGCACTGAAGGTAGTTGAAGTGTTGCACTGCTACTCAGACCAGTCTAAAAACTAAGTGTCAGCGTGTCAAAATCATGTAGCAATAGCAATAGCCACGGTGAAATTCACAAGTTCCCCTACAGAATTTTCAGCTAGAAGTATTTGTTGAAGCCTGGATTTGTTTTTGCTTTTAATATCAACTTTAAAGGTTCCAAGATCTGGTTTATCAAAGCTCGGTTTCCAACCTTTGGAGTGTGACCAACCTGACCCGTTCTTTAATGCCCAGGACTGGGTACCTGACTTTTTGTGACATAACTAAACTAACGTGTCATTTAAGACGATACCCCAGACTCTTAAAATTCAGAGTGGATCATAATATAGTATGAACGCCAGATTTTTCAGCTAGATGGTGCTGAATTCAATTTTAATGAGAGATTATGGCCTGCTTTTTAGCTGACTTACAACCTCTCCACGAATGTATTATTGAAAAGCCTCATAGCCAACTTATATTGGAATGTGAGAGAGTGTTCTATCTCTGATTGGAACTCTCTTCTTTCTTATTTAATGTAATCCTGTTAAGATTAGTTAGTTTTATGTTTTATGCTCAGCTTAATGCCAGACATTCCTTACGTTCTACATATGGCCATGACAGATCCATATTTTGTTTGGTTCATGTGATGGACTTCTTGGGGTTTCATTTGTTGCATTACATTGTTGTACGTACATAGGTGTTTGTACAACTAAAGTAGAATAATAGTATAATGAATATTTTTCCTCTTCTGCAGGGTCAGAGAAGGATCGGACAGTTGGGGCACACAATGCTCCCAACGTGCAAAGGACTTTTAAATCATCTGGCTCACATAGGTCATCATGAAACATACTTTAATTATGTTGTGCCTGATGTGGGCCTTAATCTGCTGTTTTTTTCTGGAGATGTTCCATCAACAAATGTATTTTTACACTATTTGAAATGGTTACTTCTTTTCATTCTTTAAAGTCTTTTGACATTCAATACTTAAATTCAGTTCACCCCTTTTTTTGTATTACCTCAACTAATGTTATGGACTGTAAGTGTTTACAGAACATGGTGCTCAGAACAGTGCAGTCCTGTTAGACTTGTGGTAAACATAACACACTCACAAGTTCAAAATTGAAACACAAAGTTAGCATTTGGATAGGGTTCTGTAGCACATGGATGAAGATAGGTGACAACAAGCTAAGAAAGTTTGAGATCTAAGAAATACTTATGAATAGATTGTGTGATCAATCTCATTGATCCACTAATTGCATGTAGACATACTTGTATTGCTTTCTTTGTAGTATCTCTCTGATCAAGTTCCAAATTGTTCCCATGTGTTACCCTAACAAACCAGAGTTGTGTGATTAACCTGAAGCATAATCAATTGCCTTGATTATGGTAGCAGCCAGTGTTAGGCATTACATTTGGCAGCTCCTGCTAAAAAGATAGTTAACCCTGCCATTTGAATGAACTGGCAACTATTAGCAATATGTTTTCCTTGTTCACTTTGTATATGTTATCTACGCACATCCTTTGTATACATATCCTTTTCTTTCAGGGTTTGGGGTTTATTTGATATTGTGTGCCAGATTGTTTTTTTAAATGTGCTTCATAAAACTGTTATTTGGATTGGAGCAGTGCTCCCCCACACAAACTCCCTTTGACTCAACACGGTGCTCAATGTTGTTGTCTGTTCTAATAGTTGATGGTAACAATGTTGCATTAATAAACTCAGTAGATATTATGGCTGCTTGCCATGAATAGTCCATTTCTGAAATAGTTGCCTGTTTTGGGATTTTATATTATTTACATCTTATTTGTTTTCGTAATTTTTCCAGAGATAATTGTGTATATATTTTTTTTTTTTCCAATTTCAAGCTAGTGGGAGTTATACATTAGAAATTGTAAAACAGTCATGCTAAATGATGTATTCCCAGGAAATGTAAACATTAATATGATACTGATGTTCTTGTTCCATTGATATGTTTTGTTGAACTATGTAACGTTTTATTTTTAATGAGTAAATAAAGTCAATGCTTTTTGTAGTTTGTGAGGGATTTATTTTGTAATGGGTTTCATTTTGGTGGCGGTCTTAGCAGAGTAAAATGATGCATGACCCAGTTTTTTTATTGCGCTGCATCAGTTTTGTCTGTGTCTTCGTGTGCAAGTGAAACGTAGTAGTCAAACTTAGACGTTCTATTACATCTACAACCAAAAACCTTTCCATCTAGTTGCATGTGTGTCTCTACCCTTGCAGTTGTATAAATGTGGCTACCTACGTTTCCAAATATTTACGTTGTAATGAAAATACACTCATAATAAAAATGAGTATTATTCCAAATGTGAAAAAATTATATGTCATAAGCATTCTTTGCAGTGATGCGCTCCAATGTTGCGTGGCCTTTGAACCCATTGTTGTGTCGCGAGTGACGTCAGTGGTGTGTGCGAGAGACAGGCAGAGCGGCGTGCGCTTGGCGAGACAAAGGCGGCGGACTGGGAACAGGAGAAAGACTAGACATACTGCTTGCTAAATATTTCGAAAAGGTAGTGATTTGCATGGAATTGTTAAAATAGTTATCATACCAATGCAAACCATGAATGAATTGTAGAATAACTCGGAATTCCCCTTGAGTTGGATCTTATCAACAGCGTGCCCTCTTCATTTTTTACTAAACATTTTCTTCCAACGCCCCCAATTTGGTGAGCTGGCTAGCCAGATAGCTTGCTTTAGCGCACTGGTTGCCTCCTTGTTTCCTCTCATCTTGTCTTCAGATATTCAAGGAAAGAGAGGTGCACATAAAACGAGAGATTACGGAAGCAGTAAGTTCACCCTTTTATGTATTTGTTTAACATGTCTGTAGTTGAGACATTTTTAACTTGACAAGTTAGCCTGCTAGCTATTTTGTTCGACTGCCTCACTAGCTTCCAAGCTAGGGTTGGTACTCTCAAACAAAGGGGTCGACAACGTGACTGACTGTGCGGAGCTAGCTAGCTAACGTTTGCTGTCTAGCGTAAATTAGCAACATCTTTCACTTTTAACAAATCTGTTTTCGTTATCAACGTGGGACGCCTCATTAACATTCGATTTAAACTTAGTGGTAATAGACATTTTGTGGTGCTGCATAAGACCACAACTGGTTGGTATCGCAGCATTGACAGGAGCGATAATAAGCAACAACCTCAAACAAAGCAGGGCGCTCAAATGTATGGCGATGGATGAAAACACAAGTAATGGTAGCAAAAAAATTATTAGGTTTACGTATTTATTTTCTTATTCAATTAAACATTTCTCTAAGTATTTCTCATTAAAACTTGTTTTTTTCCTCCAGATAAAGTGAACTAAACTGCAACAACACTGGGTAGGCATCACAGTATCTGATGTTATACCCCATGAACAATGCCTAGCCCCTTATTCCATCCCGAGATTATGGACCACGACATGGTAGTTAGCAGTCAGCACAATGGGGTAAGTCTACCCCGAGAAACAGACCAAGAGATCCGAGAAGAGGACCATCAGGAAGCTCTGCGCTTTGCCCTAGACCAGCTGTCACTGATGGCTCTAGAGAAGGTGGACTGTGGAGGCGGGATGGTCGAGACGCTTGACGCCAACCAGGGACCCGGCACAGAGAATTGCAACGGCGGTGGTTATGTCGATCTCCAAATGTTGGAACATCCTGGAGGTTCCCGGGACTCACCGACATCCTGCTCCCCATCCCCAGAGTACTATAGTTCGGGTGGCTACCACATGGCTGGGTCACACTCCATGCTTCACGGGGAACAAAGCTCTGTCCTCTGCAACCGAAAAAGAAGTGTCAACATGACTGAATGTGTTCCTGTCCCAAGCTCAGAACACGTTGCGGAAATTGTGGGACGACAAGGTTAGTAGGCCCCTTTGTTTCTTTCTAATTTTTCATAACAGCACTAGGAGAAGGTTTTCCTTTGTTTGGGTGGTGAGGCGGCTCACAAGTTTTAGAGGGCACCAGGTGTTAGCGGTTGACTAGAGGATAACGATTACTGCATTGTTTTTGTCCATATTATTAATTGTATAATGCGGGTACTTAGTGAGGATTGTTAGCTTTATTTGTATCCACTTACAGCAGTTTTGAGACAGGGACTGGGTAGTGTGTGGAGGGGGAGGGGTGGGGAGAGGGTCAGACAAAGCGGCAGATTGTCGGTAGCCTGGACATGTCTGGCAGCCTGTACCAAACAAAAGAAACATACTGAATAAAATTCATAACACATTAATCAACCTACGGTATCAATTTAGACTATATGGCCAACGTCTAAGATTGCGCTAGTGTTTATTTTGATTTTTAGATTTTTTTTGTTGTGAGAGGATTGGATCTGAGACAGGGCAGACGCACAAAACACGGGACTGGGCGGTGTTTACGCCCTGCGCCCAAGCCCGGCTGCTGCCTTTTATAGCAAGCAAAATACATTGCTCTGTCTGTCCAGACATTTTACATTGATATTTAGCATTAATTCGTATAAACCGAATATTGCATATTGGCTCTTCCATAACAGTTGTGGTAGCATTATGTGGCATTGTTCTCTTTGTTTGAAAGAGCCATGCTTTCTGCTTCCTAGAATGACATCACGCACTGCGAACCCCATTGGTTGTAGGGACGAAACCGTCCGTATTTAAAGCAACAGTATGCATTTAAGTCGGGCTAGCGATTGTTGCTATTCGAATAGAATATATTTTAGCACGATGACTGGTCATTTAATCCAATCGGTTTTTGCTCTTTGTAGTTTTGTCATACACACTCACTAATTTATTTGTTCGTTGATTTTTATTTTGCCCTTACGACAATTAAACAAAGGGCTATTTATTACCAGTGTTTTTGTTGATTACTATACATAATTATGGATGGGATGTTTTATTATAGATTTATAAAATTCCACAAACATTCATACAAAATCATAAAACATTCTGCATTATGGATTTTCTTCAGGTTGTAAGATTAAGGCCTTGCGTGCAAAAACCAACACCTACATAAAGACCCCCGTGAGGGGTGAGGAGCCCGTCTTCATTGTGACTGGGCGAAGGGAGGATGTGGAAATGGCCAAAAGAGAGATTGTTTCCGCGGCTGAGCATTTCTCCATGATCCGGGCATCCCGCTGCAAGGCAGGGGCAGGCACCGCGCCTGGAACAGGAGGCTCCCTGCCCGGACCCCCACACCTGCCAGGACAGACGACCATACAGGTAACCCAAATGGCTTTGCTAGCTTCCACAATGTTTTGTTTTTGGCCCCAAAAAAGCCGGTCAATATATAAAAATATATCCCAGTAGTTTTAAAATTGAATTTTATGCCTTTTTTTGTGTGGTGATAATAATATCCTATATTTTTCTTCTTACCAGGTGCGCGTGCCCTACAGGGTAGTGGGCTTAGTTGTGGGTCCCAAAGGAGCAACGATTAAGCGTATCCAGCAGCAGACCCACACCTACATTGTAACTCCCAGCCGCGAGAAAGACCCGGTGTTTGAGGTGACCGGCATGCCCGAGAACGTGGACCGCGCCCGCGAGGAGATTGAAACCCACATCACCCTGCGGACGGGGGCCTTTGTGGACCTCCAGGGAGACAACGACTTCCACACCAACGGTACCGACGTCAGCCTGGAGGGACTGGGCGCTCTGAGCGGCGGCCTGGGTGCCGCGCTGTGGTCCCGGGCCACCAACCACCACGCTGCGCCTCCACCCCCACCGCCTCCCCCACCTCCCCCCCTGCCCATGGCCGTGCACCACTCCTCCGGCAGGAAGTTGTCTTCCTCGGCCTCCTACCACTCCCACAACGGCGGTATGGGCTCCGAAAGCTACAGCTCCTCCCGCAGGGCCACGGAGGGAGCGAGCCCCACCAGCCCCTTCAGCACGGGCTCCAGCAGCGCCGGCGGAGGGGGCTTCACCTTCGGCGGCGACTCCACCCCGGGCCTCCCGTCCTCCGAGGAGCTGGGCTTCGAGTTCAGCGCCGCCAACATATGGGCGCCCTTCGTCAACGGAGGCGGGAAGGCCTCCGGCTCCTCCCAGCAGCAGCAGCAGCAGCAGCCTCTCCGCCGTAACAGCAGTGGCCTGAGCGGCGGGGCGGTCACCCCCCGCCTGTCCCCGACCCTGCCTCAGGATTCAGCCGCGGCGGCACTCGACCACCCGCTGGCTCGCCGCGCCCAAAGCGACCCCCTCAGCACCCTCTCCTGGCTGCAGAACGGCGGCACGGGGGCGGGCTCCTTCTCCGGGGCGTCCAGCTCCAGCTCCGGAGGCTCGTCCACGGGCTACTCCTCCTGCTCCGCCTCCTCACTGCCCGGGGGGTCCCCCACCGACTCTGAGGGCGGCAGCAGCGGAGTGGGCCTGGCCTCTGGCATGCTAAGCCGGCTGAAAGTGGCGTCTGGGGCGGAGGGCCTGGTGGGCATGGGGCCCGGGGCCCTCAACAGGGACTGCTTTGTGTGCTTTGAGAGTGAGGTGACAGCGGCCCTCGTGCCGTGTGGCCACAACCTGTTCTGCATGGAGTGTGCCGGACAGATCTGCCAGTCAGCTGAGCCTGAGTGCCCCGTGTGCCACACCCCCACCACACAGTGCATCCGCATCTTCTCTTAAGCTCCTCCCCCCATTGCCAGTGACCTAGGGGAAGGGGTGTCATTTAAAGAAAAAGAAAAAAAGAAAAAAAAATAAGAACTTTACTAATTGTCTTACTATCCAAAAGACTTCTGTGGGCCATCCACTGTGGAGGAGGAGGAGTACAAGGACACACACACACCAATGACCTTCGCACATATGGGATGGACCATGATCATTTCGTTATTAGATACAATGATGACACTATACGGATGTTGATTTATTGATGAAAAAAAAAAAAGAGCTATGTCAAGATGCATAATAATAATAATAATAATGACTATTATTTTCTGACTGATGTTTGATTGAGACGGTGGAAGGGCGGGGCGCCGAGGGTCTCGAGGTGGTGGTCTACTACGTGAAAGGAAACCAGTGTCTTATCTTTCTTCAGGCCTTTTGTTGGTCCTGGACCAGCCTGGAGAGCACGACCTAGTTCAGTCCTCAGGCGGCCAGTCTGTTTCTAGATTTCATGCTTCAGATATCTTATCGGCCCGCTTTCTCTCACAGCCTTTTCTTTGACACTTTTGTACTTAACAGATATTTTTCGATGAAACTGTCTAGGCCTGCACTTTTCTACTACGTTTTTTTTCTTTTCTTTCTTCCTTCTTTTGATGTTCTGGGGGGGGGGAAAGTGCATACAGTTAAACTATCCTATGCTCTCTCTCTCTCTCTCTCTCTCTCTCTCGCTTTCTCTCCTTCTTTTCTCACTCATGCTGTAGTATGTGACGCTAAGGAATGGGTGTTGGCATCGTTGTGTAAGCCTGGAACTCTTATTTTATTGGTGTGATTGTCAGACAGGATCAGGCCAGTGGGCCTAAGGGGGCTACCGTTTCTGTCCGACTAAAAGACTTTACATATTTATGATCTTGAAGGAATGTGCCAGACTTCTGTCTCCCAGTCCCGTTGGTCCACCTGACACAGGCCCATCACTTCCCTTTTAGACACGTCCAACAACAGAGGATGGAAACACACTGCCAAGCCTTTTGTTGAAAATGCCTGGCTATTTGGTTGATTCCAAGTCTTAAGGGAAAGCTAGACTCGTAGAGATGCCTGCTGGCACCGGTCAGTGTCACCCAAAAGGAGCAGGTCTGGTTACAGTCCCATCCTGTAGTTATCTCTCCACCCCCCCCACCCCAACACACCCCCCCCCCCCCCCCCCCCCACCCCACCCACCACCTTCTTGGAGGATCTCTGTTACAGGTTGCTTTAGTAATCTAGTGTTTTTTAAATAGATATTTTGACTGTTGACTGTCATTTTATGTGGGGCAAACGTACATATTTTTTGAAGTATAGGATAAGATTTTTGTGATGTTTCTCGTGGGAATGTTTTGTCCAATAGGGGTCTTGGTTAAGGAGAGATGGCTGTCCCACGCCCAACGTCGAAAAAGGGTCAGTAGTTAGTTTTAGCCATCTCTCTGTGCACTGCAACCCCCCCTCACCCCCCTCCTTTTTTGAAATATATATATATATATATATATATATATATATATATATATATATATATATATATATATATATATATATATATATATATATATATATATTGATAAAGTCCACCTTAGGGCTTGGTTATTTTTTGGTCTTCCACCTCTACCCCTGTTCCCACAGCAATGCTATGGCGCTGTCTCAAATGACACTGTACCCCATATAGAGCTGTAACTTTGGCCAAATGTAGTGCACTGTATGGAGAATAAGTTATTTGAGATTTGTCTTGTGTTTCCTAGAATAACTAGGTAACACCCCCCCTCCCTCATCCCTCCCTCCCTCCCTCCCTCCACACACTTGGACAGTTGCATCCGGTTAGATTTGTGTGTTTGCGTGTGTTTTTTGGTGTGTTCAAATTAACAGCCTCTTAGTATTTTTTAGATACACATTGGGAAAGTTGAGTTTTAGTGTTACGGTACATGATTTTTTGTAACTAGCCCTTTGAACGTACATACATGGAATCTGCTCATAGAGTGAGGCAAAGCCATGACAACTTCTGCTTAAGGGCTTCCTTCCTATGACGGCACACACATTACATTTTCAGGTTCTCATCGGTGATAATAACAAGAATAATCAACTAATCCTTTATGGCAGCTAGTAGCTAGGTCATCCAGGGCTTCCAGACACTGGCGTGTTCAAACCCCAACAGCTGCAGAATGTGTTGCTTGGTTTTTCTATGGCCTGTCTACAAACTCGTGGTCTTGGACAGATACAATGGGTTGACACTATACCCTCTCATCCACATCCATAACCTTTAAGACTTTTTTTCTCCTGTAACGAGGATATGAATCTTCTATATGTTTTTCCGTCAGGGAATGAATCTTGCCTATATACAGTGAGGCTGAGGGCAGTTGCTGGTTTGGTTCTAATTAAAAAAAAAAAAAATGCGTTCTACGTGTATCTCCAGACACCTGACTGTTTTTTGCTTCACTTTTGATGATTGCAAAAGCTACTCATTCAAATCTAATCATCCAGCTAATCTCCATTTATTACAGCACTGCTTTAACCTGGATAATTTATAGCTAACTAATAATGTCTCTCAACTAGCACATGGTGCTTTAGTGCAGCTCCCTACTGATAAATGTAAACGTGAGGAACTTTGCGGGAATCTTAAGTGGAAACTGGCAACCTGTCCCTGCTGTGTTCTATAGTCGCATGTTATTTTAAATGTTTACTTCTCCAGACCCATTTTAGATACAGGAGTGTGCGTGTGTGTGTTTACTGGGATAGTTTCAAAATGGCTGTCGCGTGAAACTCTGAAGTGTTATGGCCACTCTTCAGCCCTTCTGAGAACTGTCCAAGAAATCTTTCAATAACTGACGTGTTAAATATGCCAGGTGGATCAAATGTAGATTCTGATGTTATGGTTTCACCAGAATACCCCTTGGCCAAGTTAATGGAGTTGTTAAGGGTAATGTACAGTAGCATTAACTGTTATAAGGTACACATATTATCATATTGACTGCTGAAAGTTTTTAGCTAACTTATCCCCTCCCCCATCCCTTCCTAAAGGTTTGAAAACAGGGTTTCCTGAGGCTCACTACGTGCTGGCCTCCAACCTTTTTTTGTGACAGAGGGGGACATGGAGGTATCCCGGCCAATTAGCAATGAGCCACTCTCCCCGAATCTCTGCTCTCATATTTTGCTTTAAGACTTTTTTTGTATGCAGAACCAAAATGTAAGCGTTAGCTAACAAGGTTTCAGGCCTGACTTGTATGTGTGTATATACCCTGAATACAATCATTGGGATCTCGTTTTCAAAAAGTTACATGACTTAAATTGATTAAGATAAGTGTAGTTTTTAAGAACATGTATCATTATTTGTAAGTTAATCATCTGCATGTTTTCAAGCCTCCTGGCATTAGCTAATAATTTTTAAGAGAAAAAAAAAAAACTTTTTACACATTTTATTTTTACAATTCATTTGCTTACCTTAATATCCCGGACAATAATGTGACCCTTTTTATTACTTCAAATTTATTTTTTAATTTCCATTTTTTATTTTCTTTATTTCCTGTGTAAACATATAGGCAATTTATAACAAAATGAGAAAAAATTATTGAATAAATTTTAAAATTGAAATATATTTTATTTGAAAGTTTATGGACCTTTTAACCGTGAGCCGGAACAATTGTATAATCATATAATTGATGCTGACTTATTGGTTATGAGAAATGTATCAAGAGTTTTATTTTTTATGCTTCTTTAATAAAATCTTGTTTTTGGTTTCATTTTTTACTGTAAAACAATAACCAACTTGTGTCGTCTGATTCATTGCAGTGCATATATGTTGTGTAGCTGGCATATGCTTAATGTGTGTTAACCTTGCAGCAACCTCAATAATGGCAGTGTCATCTGTCTTTGAGAAAAATACGTAATTAGTTGCGGTTTCACTGTCTACCATATGATGGCAGTATAATCATGTCTGCAGCAAATCTCGATAGGTTTAAGCTCAAGAGTATAGACGCAATCATTGCCTCAGCAAGTAAATAATGATTTCAGATTTATATTAATATTTGCATAAAAGTCATGGATATCATAATCATGGGCACTAGTGTGTAAGTCAGGTTCATAAGGTGCATTCCAGTAGTCACTCTACTTGCTAACTTTCCAAAATAAAATGTAGGAATTCCAGTGGCAAACACAGACAGATTACTCTCAGAACACAAGCTCCTAATAAGTGATGGTGAAACAAGCAGAGAATGTGACACAAATGTCCTTTTAATAGGAAGCAGATCATGACCAGGAACAGGCTGCATTCCAAACCCACTTCGTCTTTGTTCAAGAACAATCAATAATGATAGGAAAAAAATTATAAACATCCTCGGTAGAAAAAAATTCTCTCATGCTAATTCCGTGTACACGCTACATTCATATTAGATACAGATAATGTATTCACACGCCTTTTAAAAAATAAAATTTCATAAATGGCCATTACATAGTTTTGAAATCAAAACAAAAAGAAAGAAAGTGTTGGCAAGTCACATCAAAAAGACACGTGCTGGCACAGTAAAGTTCATTATCCCATCATGCACTTTAAAGTTATTTGTTCCTATTCACAGGTTGGGCATCATTGGTCTCCATAGAGATGTGTCAGCGTGCATGCATGCATCATGTGTCATCTCTCGTTTGCGACATGGGCCCTTTGTGCTTGAGCGTAGGTATCGGTATGTGACATAAATGTGTGTCGTGTCGGGAGAGATGGTGTATATATAGAGAGCCATGTGCCTGATGGATAGTACATAGGTGTTACGCTGTAGATGATTAAATGGGACATTCTCACTACCAGAGGCAGTTAACCATTCAAAAACCCTTTGACACGGGTGGCCACCCTCAGCAACTCTGATTGAAGAAGGAGTAGAGAGCACTTCACACATCCCGCCCACCCAGGTCAAATCTGCCCGCCACAAAGGCACCGCCTAGTGAACGGAGGTTTGGTTGAACTAAGATCCCTCTGCTAGCATGATCAAAGAGGACGCTGCTGTCATGAGACATTCAGAAGCAAGGTATTTGGTATAGCAGGATGGTCCAGTTATGTAAAAAGATCCATGGAATAAGGATGTGCAATGTTTGAGCTGTCCTTCAAACTGACAGATTGTCGACTCACCATACCCCCCCCCCCGCCCCCCCCCCCCCCCCCCCCCCCCCCCCCGCCCCCCCTTGCAACACAAACTCCAAGAAAGATCAAAATGATAAAGTTGCCATACGAAGGATTGTGCTGAGCGCCGTCGTTGGAATTGTAAACATCTTTTAAAACATGTGTGAGAAGAGATGGCCCAAACCTCTGGTGCGCCATGCATTCACAAATCTGAAAATGTTCCGCATACAAGGGGTGGACAGGGATAGGAAGAGGGTGGGGTGATAATTATTGTTCCCCAAATTGTAATGGATGGTACAGTGGTGGCGTAACTCTTTCTGAATATGTAACCAACACAAGCAGCTCCAGATGAGTTTGGTTCATTTGCAACCAGTCCCACTCAACATGGCTGCCATGCTGTCTCTCTCGTATGCTATTAGAAAATATACATTTAACGAAAGTCCATAACGGAGTAATACGGGCACGTAACTTTTCCCTCCCTTCATCAGGCTATTGCAGATGGCGCTCCCAACGAGCAGTGCTCACGGCTGGGTTGGGTACGTTAATATTGCTTGGAGCGATACACACATAATCTCTGAGCCCAGGTTGTAGGTATGACAGCCCATAAATATGTTATTAATGCGTACGCGCACACACACACACACACACACACACACACACACACACACACACACACACACACGCACAGACACGCACACACACACACACACACACGCACATTCACACAATGGAAGAGACTACAGGGCTCACACGTTTCATAAAAAGACGTGAATGAGTTGATAAGACAGTGGCTATTGCGATGGGCCGTGTTGTTCGACGAGGGAGGAGGCAGTGAGAGAGACGGTCCAGAATATTCCGGGGAGCCGTCGACCGGTTCTCCTGGAGTGTTCCTCAGCTCTTCTGTCTATGTTCTGGGTTTCCTCAGCAGGCCTGTGGGTCGCTGTCATTGAGTGTCTTCCGAAACGGAAGCGAGACAAGAGCATGCCGGATCTTTTCTGAAACGATTCGTTTCGCTCTTCCCCTTTTGAACCGTGGAGTACGCCATGAGCTAGTGTTTCCCCCGGTCATTGGAACAGGCCGTGTGGCACGAAGGACCCGGAGGAGGGGGGGGCGGCCCGGGGGGTCGATCAGTTGACTTGCCTCTCAATAACCTTTTTCGTAACTTGCTGTCCCAGGGGTTTGATTCCGTAGCCCTTTCACAATATGTGTGCGCTCCAGGGGAGCTGGCGGTGGGCCACTTGGTTTTGGAAAGGTGACCCGGTCGTCCCTTGCGTATTGCTCCTGTGAAGTGGTGTGTAGTGAGACGGACACTCCGAAAAACATTTCTGGACACGGTGGCCATGACGTTTGTTGCCGGCTATCCGTGTTATGAATGTCGCATGCCTTAAAACTCCACATTGTCCACATATCTCTTGTGTTTTTTTTATTTTATTCTAGCGTTACGAAGGTCAGGTTACCTTAACCTGGTTGTGTTATGTTCCCCATGCACACACAGGTATAAGGGGACAGTATGTATGTACACATGTTAACTGAAAGGGTTCCTGTACATTTGTTGCCAGGGCAACAGCAAGTGAATCACAGTGTCCGTGGTTTCGACATGCAGAGAGTACGGGTTGGTGTCTCCAGAAGACACCGGTCTAACGTCAGTGTCTGCTCCCTTAAGAGTCAGTTGAATTTTTTTTCAGGCCAGGCTAAGCTGACCCTAGACCTGTGCCTAACGTCGACGCACTCACAATGGGTCACACTCTGGGAAGTCTCCGGACTGAGACCAAAGACAGAGGAGGAACGGGTACCGACCAGAAGAACAACACACACAGCAAGACAGTCAAGCTGACGGACAGACGGACAGACAAACACAGCATAGCTAAGATAGGATTGCTCTCCTGAAAAAGCAGAAGGCAAAAGTGCAAAGTGGTTGTTTTTTTTCTTCCTTTCTCTCCGACTATTTATGTCAACGTTTTGTCTCACTATATCACATATCTATGTTAAAAATGTGTGCGGTATATAAAAGGTGTGATATGTAAGATAAAACATTGTTTCCTTTTAAAAGAGAGATAAGTCGGATTAGGTCTTAAAACAGTAGAGGGCTGCCTAAATCAATATGACAAAGCAAGTTATGAATCCTTGGAGACAGGTCGGTGTGTACGTCGTATGCGAGTATTGCCATGTTAATGCTTGCATAATGTATGCAGGTAAACGTACAATACAGCCTCCAGATGTGTGTGTGTGATTGTGTGTGTGTGTGTGTGTGTGTGTGTGTGTGTGTGTGTGTGTGTGTGTGTGTGTGTGCGCGCGTTTGTGTGTCTGCGCGCTCGGGTGCATTGCATGCAATCGTTCCTGCCAAGTGCTGGAGCATGTCCGGGTGGCGTGCGTGCCGCTCGTATCACCACGGGAACGCCCCGGTGTGTGTGTGTGTGTGTGTCCCGTCCCCCCCCCCCCTCTTCCCTCGCGGGGCCCACCCGTTGGTCCGCCCCCCTCCCTCTCAGCTGCGGCCCTCCTCGGCCGAGCGCTGGTCCGACTTCAGCTTGACGAACTCCTTGGCCACGTCGTCGTTGCTGCGCTGGGAGAGGATGCGCAGCACCGTCAGGCCCGTCTCGTCCATGTGCACGCGCTGGCCCAGCGGCAGCCAGCACGTCACGCTGCCCCGGTTGGCCATGTCCTTCACCTGCAGCACGGCCATGCCCACCGTGCGGTCCTCGCGGGCGAAGCAGTAGTCCTTCACGCACGCCTGCAGCTCGTAGCTCTCGGGACCCACCTCGGTGCCCAGGGAGCTGAGGGGGCACAGGAAAGAGGGGGGGGGGGGTCGTTTAAATCCACGTTGCCGAGGCTTACAGTTACAAGCGTACAACGAGGGCCGCTGTCCACTCAGAGCACTGTGACGCTAGGACCTTGGAGATGGTGAGCAGCAGCTCTAAATATTGCCTAAAATATTGGCCTAAAACAAGGACCTTGAGGAAGAATCGGCCAGGGGGGGCCAACAAGAGACAGAGGGGAAGGTACTCACTACTGGAAGGTCTCAGCGAACTTGGGCGACCAGGTGTTGTTCTTGGACTTGGTGGCAAACTTCCTCTTCTTGTCGCTGAGGTGGGGGCCGACGATGTAGACCTCCACGAAGGGCCTGAAGCCCTGCGCCTTCCACTTCAGGTCATTGGCAGCCACCACTGGAGGGACAGCAAGCCCGGGACGGAACGAAGAATGGAAAGGTTATATTTCAATTCAATCCTGAACCTTTGGAGATAGGCGACCATTTTGATTTGTTTGTTGGTTGGTTGTGCTCCGTCCTGTTCCCACGTTCTCTCCTCCGCTCCTTACCTTTCACGTTGATCTTCTGCTCGCCGTTGGGCTGGGGTAAGATCTCCACGTGCATGCACACCTCTCCCACAGCCTCCACTCCGGACGCTGCAAGGAGGGATAGATCGGTTAATAGTGGAATGGAGTGTGTGTGGGTGTGTGTATGTGTGTGTGTGTGTGTGTGTGTGTGTAGGGGTGAGACTGTTGTCTGGTAATCCCCCAGTGTAAGAGCAAAGCAGTACTGTAAGCTATGACATGAACAGGACAGAAGCATTAGCCGGAAATTTAGAGATGACACCCATGCACTTACACACTCATACGCGCGCA
>CM030189.1:4814733-4819733 GCA_017639675.1 Aplochiton taeniatus
TTACATTCCTATCTGTATTTCTGGGAGCTGAACAGGGGGCACTCACAAGTGGAAGTTCTCCTCCCAGACCGGGTTGAGGTTGCCGTAGATGGTCTTGGTCCTCTTCTTGGTCTTGCCCACCTGGACCGTGACGTAGGGGTCGCTGGAGCCCGTCTTGTCTTTGGCCTGCAGACCCTGGGCACACGCCACTAAGAGGCGGGGAGACAACCACATCAGAGAGGCACGTCTGGAGGATTGGCACCGCGACGATTACAGCACATCTTAACATAGCGTTCCTTGTGTTTCTGGTCTCACCGGTGATGCTGATCTTGGCCGACCACTTGGAGGTCCCGTCGAGCACGCTCTGCTTGATCTGCTTCATGTGCGTGGCGTGCGTCGCCTTGACGATGCCGAACACCTCCTGGATGAGCTCGAAGATCTCCGGCTTGTTTCTCTCGCGGATCTTCATCCTGTCCTTCAGGACCATGATGATGTTCTGGGTGCGGTCCTCAGCCCCGTGCTTGGAGCTCTTCTCCGCCGCTCCTGAAGGTGCGGGGAGGGAGGGAGGGAGGAAGGGAGGGGCGAAGGGAGGGAGGGAGGGAAAGAAAGGTAAACCTTTTTTTAGAAAGACAGTTGGGAAGAGCACTTCAGGATACTGAACAGAGGACAGAGAATCTTTTGAGACTCTCACCAGTGAGGACATTACAGGCTAATAAAACATTAGGCAGGTTCCCTCTAGGTTTGGGAAATGTTTAAAAGCCAGCCGTAACTGAATTAGAGGAAGGATAAGTTGGATGTAGTGACTAAGTTTGAAGGGAGAAAAGGAGAAAGGCAGAGGCGTGACGGCACATTACTCAGGAGATAGATTGGAAAGCGAGGGAGGGAGGGCGGAGAAAGTCAGAGGAGAGAGGACAAGAGTAATGGGATGTCAATCGAGCTGGGGGCCAGGGGGTGCACGTGTTCATCTCAAGCGCTGGTGTAGCCGCCCTGCGTTAAGACAATGCGAAGCGTTGGTGTGAGCCACCTTTGCGCGCCTGCTTTTGACGGGGGGAACGCGCTGCAGGTCCACGTGCGGACAGCTCGGACAAGGCATATCCCCCGCCGCCACTCACTCTGCAGGCAGTCGGCGTTGAGCAGGTCCTGGCACTTGTCGTGGCACTTGACCCCGCACTCGGAGCAGCGCATGCCCTGCCGGGCGATGCCCCACAGCAGGCCCTCGCACTCGTAGCAGTAGGTGGGCGTGGTGGCCGTCCACACCTCGAAGTTGTGCGGCGTGGTGCAGGAGATGGGGTAGATGAGCGCCTGCAGGGTCTTCTTGTACACGTGGCTCTTCTGCAGAGGGGGAGTGACAATTGGTTAGCGGCGTACTGGGGGGGGGGGGGGGGGGGGGGGGGGGGGTGAGGGAGGAAGGAAACCCACCAGCTCCTCGTTGCCCAGGGTGGTGGAGGCCATGGCGGAGGTGATCCCGGCCTTACGTGAGTTCTGGACCAGGGACTGGAGACACTGCAGGAGACGGAGAGACAGGATGGGGGGGGGGGGGGGGGGGGGGGCGTTACGCTGCGGACCTGAGTGCAGTGAGACCTGCTTTGGCCATTTCTCCTGAGAACACAACGCTAATGTGAGGATGTAAGTACTTACGGAAGCCTATGGCACAGCCGGGCAACACAGGGATTGCAGAGAGAGGGGGAGAGAGCGAGTAAAGTGTGTGTTATGTTATGCGTTGCACAATGTTTTTCCATGACTGGTTCACACACACAGAGCAAAACAAGGTCTCGCAGCGTATAACAGTGTGTTTGGGGCTGTGTGGGTGTGTGTGATTGATCCCTATGCCTGACATGCCCTGACCTGACCTGCAGAGAAAGTCCAATCTATTCTACTCTCCTCCTACCTCTTCCTCCTCCTCCTCCTCCTCCTCCTCCTCCTGTTGATGTACAGTCATCTAATTTAATGCCTGTCAGCGTTTCCCCCGTGTGACTTGGGCGCGCTCAGGCCGACACTGAGCCCCCAGGCAATAGACATCCTGTCAGAAGAGCTGCCGCAAAATGCTAATCCTTCGCTTGACGTCACCGCTTCCGGCTTACAGGGACAGGGGGCTCGCTGAGGGGGAGAGGGTTTGGGATAGGAGATGAGGAGGAGGGCTGCATCCTCTGTACACCCTAGAAAACTTCAGCTGGGAACGCCAGAGAGAAACCAGCCAAGGCCTGTGGTAATGATTCTAGGGCACTAAGAGGTGGGGAATTTGTGCTGGTGCGAGTGTACAGCGATGTGTGTGTGTGTGTGTGTGTGTGTGTGTGTGTGTGTGTGTGTGTGTGTGTGCGTGCGTGGGTTTGTACATGTTCCCCTTTCTCACCAGATCTCTGACCACAGCTTTCCTCTTACGGAGGTCTGGCATGCTGTCGATACTGTAGAGGGCTCCCCCCATTCTGCCAAGCAAGAGAAAGCAATGTTGTACTTTTTGACACTTGTTTGTAGAAGAGTTTGCCGCTGTTCATGTTACAAACGCCATTATACATTTTCTTTTTATATCTTAATCCTACAGGGACAACCTCGGCCTCCTTGTCTCAACAGTATATATGGGGCACTGCCACAGAGCTAACAGGTAGCATGGTGTTTGGATAAAAGTATAAATGGGGCATTGCCACAGAGCTAACAGGTAGGTTGGTGTTTGAATAACAGTTTAAATGGGGCATTGCCACAGAGCTAACAGATAGCTTGGTGTTTGGATAACAGTACACATGGGGCATTGCCACAGAGCTAACAGGTAGCTTGGTGTTTGGGTAACAGTGCGGTTGTTTTGTATGCAGCTCCCGGTCCCACAGTGAGAACTGCCTCATCTACAAATGACCTGCCAGTCAGCTCAGGGCAGCCAGCCACCGCTCAATACTCACTGGCCCGCCGCCACCGGCCGGAAGAGGGCCGGAGGGAAAATATGGGGAATTTTGACTTCGGAGAGACGTCTAGTGTTTAGTATTCTATGGACTTTGGACGTGTGCTGGCAGGTCGGAAGTGTGCACTCACCCTCCTTTACCGAACCACAGCGACTGGGACGTTTCTCCCCGTGCCTGAGAGAGGAAGAGAAGAGAAGAGAGAGGAGGTGGAAGAGAAGAGAGAGGAGGAGGAGGAGAAGAGAGAGGAGGAGGAGGAGAAGAGAGGTGAAGGAAGAGAAGAGAGAGGAGGCGGAGAGAAGAGAGGTGAAGGAAGAGAAGAGAGAGGAGGTGGAGAAGAGAGAGGTGAAGGAAGAGAAGAGAGAGGAGGAGGAGGAGAAGAGAGAGGAGGAGGAAGAGAAGAGAGAGGAGGTGGAGAAGAGAGAGGAGGAGGAGAAGAGAGAGGGGGAGGAAGAGAAGAGAGAGGAGGAGGAAGAAAAGAGAAAGGAGGATGAAGGGAGGGGCAGACGCAAGGGGGTTAGAGTTAAAGTACCTAAAATACCTCACGACTTTACGTATGATCCTCTGCCTGCATAACACGTCAGACTTAGAAAACTGAAACATGAACAGTTATTCTTAGCGGTTTTTTTTTCAGACTCGTGTCTGAACGCTGAGGACTTCTAAAAGCCCCCCCCAAAGTAAACGCTTTAAAACCCTCTCCGGTTCCCACTTCTAAAATGCCATCCCACTCGCTGTGTTATTGCATTGGTGTGCCAGCTAAACGCCGCTCGCTGGAGATGGATTACTCATCCAACCTTGGGATGCCTCCCACCTCTACCGCTGGCTTCCAGAGAGCTCAACCACTTCAATCCCAACCCAAAGGTTTCAAAGATGTTTATGATATAAGATAGATATAAAAAAAGGTTAGCCTGATTTACTGAACAGCGCTATATAGGATGAGGCGTTTTAGTGGAGAAAAAGTGAAAATAAAAGCGAGAATGAATGGGAGCCTGGCAGAACTTGGGGCAACATTTCAGATCGAACAGGGCATTCATGAAACACCACAGGCTAACCAGCTCTCTCTTCTCCTCAGCGAGGTTGGTACCCACCTGGCAGTCGGCTCCCATCGTGGCTCACCAGAGTGCATGCGAGTATCGCTATGACAATGACATGAAACTGGGAACAAAAAAAACAAATCGGTGGGGGACAAACAGAAGAAAGGACGGAGGAGAACCGAACACAGGAAAACGCCAACGTGACACACAGCAACATAAACATGGAAGCAAGTGATTAATCATTAGCCAAACGCAATTCAAAAAGTGTGATTATCCAAAATAATACGTGAATAAATGTGAGCAAGCCAAGTTAGGGGGGGGGGGGGGGGGGGATTGTCAATCGCCATGCTAAACGTGTTATTAGAAATCAATGAATTGAGCAGATCAGTGGCAAAAGCATAAAACTGGTCATTCCAGACAAAATGGAGGTGGACTGACTGTAGAAGTATTTTCAGCTACTTTGAAATATTAATTAGAGAATATGGAAAGCATTAGGTCGGCACTGCAGTATCCAGCTAAATGGGCTGTCAAGATGGTTGAAGGAACTCGGGAACCCTGTTTTTGAGTATGAATAATGCACATCATATGTATATTTCAAAGGTTTTGGGGCGGTACAGCAAACACAATCACAGCTTATTTTAGACACAGGCTTGAGTCTCTTCGGTTCCAGAAGTGGGACCAGGGGGTCTTTAGACTAGGGTGGAGGACAGGGCTGTGTGGACTACCGTGTGGCTGGGGCGGAGGCCTGCATGGAGGGCTGGAGCTGCAGGGGTTCAGCCCCGAGTACAAGGCCCGGGACCTGGACTGCGCTTGGCACCCTTACCTCCTGGAGCTGCTGCAAGACTTTGTTGTAGAGCCGCAGCCAGTTGTCCTTGGCTCTGACGGCTGGGTCCACTGGCTCTTTGGGCTCCTCCACCACCACGGGGCTACAAGGAGAAAAACAATTGGGTAGGAGTTATAGCTTTCAGGTTGTAATCAAGATCGAAATGATTCATGAGGCCACTGTGCACGTGTCGTATCTTTACTAATCCACGCCCCCATGCACACCTCTCTGGCAACCTCTCGGGCTCCGCTTTAGGAGTTGTGGGTGGGCTCGGCTCAT
>CM030189.1:4824733-4827233 GCA_017639675.1 Aplochiton taeniatus
CTGCCTATAGAAATGGTTTCTCTACTGACATTTTTGTATTATTTCGTTTGTTAGTTTTCCTAATGATCAGTTCACCCATATTTTCAATAGTTCAGCTACTGTATCACGTCCTTGAATTCGTCCCGGTCAGTGCGGCTGTGTCCTCTTACCAAGGGGCAGTTCAAAGCGTGTGTCCAGCAGCACCAGGTGGAGGGTGGGCTCTTTGGTGCCACAGATCTCGTTGTCGGCCATGATGACCTGGGAGTCCATTGTCAGCCACTCCCCCGGACCCTCCTAGGGTTAAGAGACGACAAAATGAAAGGCTACTGATCCGGTAGCCCGGACAATCGGAATACACTGTGTAACAGTGGGCCAGATAACGGCGGGGTCGTCAGGGGTGACCCGCCGGCCCGGCGACTAGCGACAAACCTCGTTGGATTGGCGGATGCTGTGCAGGGGCACCCACACCGTGCCCACCATGGTATCCCAGATCAACCCTTTGTTCCACACCTCCACGGTCAAACCCAGGTCCAGCCGGCTGATCTCGCTGCCAAGAGGCCGGGAGAGGAGAGGGTTAGATACGTGGGAGGGCTTGTTTTTGCAACAGAGGATTAGACTAGCAAAGAAAAACAACAGAAAAAACATTCTGGGTTCTAGAGGTTGGGAATCGACGTTGAGAAAAACACGCACCCTTCGGGATTTTGGATACAAGAGTGAGAGGGGTGGCCGCACGTTAACAAATAGAGACGATGGCTGGAGAGCCGGGGAGAAAGTAGCACCCCCCGCCAGCAGGGACAATCACAGTGCCGGAGGGGGGTGAAGGAGGGAGAGAACGGGAGGGAAGGGAGTCTGATCAAGATAATGGCAGACGGGAGAGAAAGGGGGACGTGACTTCATCAAGAGCCTGGAGGGGAAGAGCGGGAAACTTTAATTAAAAAAAGAGAGAGGGGGAGGGGGGGGGGGGGTGGCGGGGGCGCGCTGGGCTTCCCATCTAGCTGGTGACTCCACATTTACGGAAAGTGCCACAGCACGGCACGGCTGTAGAGAAGAGAACACGGCCTTTCTAAAAGCTGTTGGAAGGGGCGGGGAGGGGTGGGGGGGGGGGGGGGGACGTGGAGCGCTGCAGCCCCGTTACATAAGCGCCTCTCTGGCGCACCACTGGGACAAAGCAGCCCGACGCCTCTGAACATCACACTAACCCACCACTGCACTCCACAGGAGGAGGGAGCTGCCTGTCTGCCTGCCAGCCCGCCTGCTAGCCGGCCGCGTCCCACGTGTTCCGGCGTTGAACGCGCGCGCGCACGCACACACACACACACACGCACACGCACACGCACGCGCGCACACACACCAACCTTTTCCAACCTCTGCTCTTTAGATATTACTAATGCTGCAGGATTAGCTCCAGTTCCCACACCATTGTTCGTTTAATCAAACACAATGAAAAATGTATTTAAAAATAACATAAAATATTTAGTAATCCACATTTACTCATAGACAGTAAAGACCATTTCAGGACAACAACCAAAGGACAAGGTAAAAGAAGTTGGAGATGGAGAAGAGGATGAATGGCTAGGGGAGGGGATGATGAAGAGGATAGACAGATCAAAAAGCAGTGTTTACAGTCAAGGGAGGAAGGGCAGAGCAAGGAGGGAAAGGGGCGTTAGCAATTACAGTTACCACGGCAGAATAGAACGGTGTGTTAGTGAGTGAGTGAGGGTGTGAGTGTGTGTGTGAGTGAGTGAGGGAGGGAGGGAGTGTGTGTGTGAGTGAGTGTGTGTGTGAGCGAGCGAGCGAGAGAGAGAGCGAGGGATGGAGGGAGTGTGCGACTCAGGGACTCAGGGACTGAGTGAGTCCTAGCGGGAGAACAGCTGAAGGGAGGAGGAGGGAGGGAAGAAGGAGGAAGATGTCTGGCTAAAGAGAGGAATGCGTTGACAGAAATGAGAAGTATCTGGGGGATTGGGGCGGGGGGGGGGGGGGGGGGGGGCAAATGATTTAAGGAAGAGCCTTCAGGTTGAGAGGTGAACTGAGTCACAGGAGTGGAGGGGGGAGAACGGCCAGGGAGGAGAGTGCAGCGGAGCGAGACACAGAGAGAGGGGCGTGACTCACAACATGAAGTCCTGCTCCCAGCTGGGCAGGTTGCCCCTGACAGCGATGGTGGTGCTCTTCACATTCTGGACCTTGAGCGTCACATAGGTGTTGAACTTCTCTGCAGGGGGGCGGGGAGAGGAAGGGATACAAAGTTGCAAAACACAGAAAGGCTGGTCCTAAAAAAACACATTTCCGACCCAAATGTCTCAGCACCCCCCACCAGGGGGGTGGGGGGTGCTGAGACATTTGGGTCGGAAATGTTTTTTTCACCCCCCCCCCACCCCACTCTCAAAAAAGTGAAAAGACGAGGTTTGGCTGAGTCTATATGATTGAACTGTGTGTTGTGGTGCCCGTGCTGCCCTTACCTTGGGCTCCATCCAGCTTGGCTTTCTTCACTGTGGAAACACAGAGAGGGGCAGAGTCACACCGA
>CM030189.1:4832233-4927233 GCA_017639675.1 Aplochiton taeniatus
TGTACTTTCAGAGCAGGCAGACGAGCTTATGGCCCTGACAATAAAAGCAGTTCTTACTCAGAGCCAAGTAGAAGGGCTGAAACAGGACAATGGTAAACTATCATACATAAGGCCGATATAATTACAAATGTTTATTTCCTTTATTGCAGCAAGGAAGGTGTTTTTTTCGGTTTCTCTTCATGAAACAGGGGAAGGATTCACAGGACCTTTCAATACGGACACTACTGTGACCTACAAACATATCATCACAAACACTAACCACAGGTAGCCAATTTAATACTCCAATGAATAAAGCAATCCCCTGCAAAAATAGTTCCTCTATCATTCCAATTTTCTTCAACAGGGATCTTCACCGCGCCGGTGAAAGGAGTCTTCCTGATAAAGGCCACTAACTTCTCTAAGGGGCAGGAGACACATGGTGCTGCAGCTTTGTTAGTGAAGAACGGCCTGCAGGTGGTTTCCATTTATGGGCGTCAGGCCACCGACACTGTGAACGCTGCCAACGGCGCCACAATGCTGTTGGAGGTGGGTGATGTCGTCTCAATACACCTGCTCGCTGGACACAGACTATATGACAACCACCATCACCACACCACTTTTAGCGGTCACCTACTTTTTAACCATGCAACTTAATCCAATCCATACCGTATGCAGTGTCATTCCTGATTGTTCACTATAATGAATGTAAACGAAGTCATTTTATTTTCGGACATGTTGTGCTCTTGTGACTGTTTGAACACATTTTTGCCTGAGTTCTGTGGATGACAAGTCATTGCTTATGGTTTGTGAAAGTATGACATACAGGTATGTGGTAAAATTGTCAGTTCCGTTTGTTTTGTTTCAGTTTGTTTAACACGTGTTAGACCTATGGTGAGGTGTTGCTTATTCAATGTCTCTTTAAAGGGGATCCCTACAAAAATGCAATCCAAAACAAGGGGAATCAGCAATTACAACAATAACAAATGAATAAATGTAGTGAACACAATAACAGATCCTAACATTAGTTGTGAACACCCCAAAAAGATACATTAACAGAATATCACATAGAGCATTCAGACAAACAACATCATATAGTACAAAGATTAACAGAAATGGAATGGAATAATTGAAAAACAACTCAAACAAAAAAATAATGATTCATATTTTACAGAATTTGCAGAAAGGCATGTGCAAACATTTCGCAGTGTTGATTGGTCTTCAAAGTGAAATACGTTTTGTACAGTGTAATCTATAGATTTCCAATAACTGTCACGCTCTGGGCCAGAGTGACAGGGGTTCGGCCAGCAGAAGAGGGAGACAGAGAGGCATCCTGTCTCCAGCAAATTATTTGATTTGTTTCACCTGTGCCCATAATGCCAGGTATTTAAGTTCCGGTTTGATTGTTTCCAGTCATTCCTACGTTTTTTTTTCCATGCTCTTTCTTCTTCTGCCTACTAAACTCCTTGTCTCGTGACAGAGCAACATTCTCATTCCGCCTTGTGTTCTTATTTGTGTTAGTTTAATCACTTACAGACCTAGGTCTGCATTTGAGCCATCCCTACTGGTAACCTCTGGCAATGACAGCATCGAGCATAACACGGCTGCATTGACAGCAGAAGACATAGAGTTTTATTTTGTAATAATAAAACAATAAAACATGACATCTGGTTCTATGAGCCATGCCATGTTCCTACATTGCCTAATTAGACTATGAGTATCAAAACATATTAGAACAGTAGCTTTGAAGGGAAATATCGTAAAGTCGTTTATGTTTATCAAGTCAAAAAGCATAGCTCATGTGCCAAATCTGAACAAAATGTTATGAAATATTTTCTATCACACTGTGAAGAGTATGTGTCCCCTGAAAGTAGTAACATGATTAGGTGCGTCAGCATCTTCAAATACCCGTTCATACACAGCGAGTGCCACATAAACCACATCCCCTGCCTCTAGCAGAAGTGAGGCTCCATTGGAGGTACTGACTCCATAGCTTTGCTGGCGTGCATAAGCTCTGACTACACGCTCTCCATTTTTCATCAAGTAAGCTCTTATTCCATGATCTCCACCTTCACCATAGAGGAAATAAGTGAACTGGTAGACACCCTTGACAGGTGCTCTGAATAATCCTGAGATGTACAAAAAAAGGGGTTTAAAATATTGTTAAGGCATTAGGGGGTTTCTTGCCTTTTTTATTACGGAGTAGTAGATAGATACTATACCTGTGTTGCTGCTATAGGCATTGCCAATGTTTGTGATAACATGTTTGAATACCAAGATTGTTTCAGTGTTGTAAGGTCCTGTGTGTCCATTTCCTGATGCCAAAAGGGAGGTTGAGAAAGATACTCTTTTGACTGAAAAATATAGATGAGTTATTGTTACTTGTGAAGGCTGTTTTGTGTCATAAAATAATAAGGCTAACACAAAGGAACGCACAAACAACAACAATTTCTCAAACAAAAATGATGATTTTTTTTCTTCAAAAAGACGGTACATACGTCAAGAACATAAGCTTTTATATTCTTCGACTTCTTTTTCGCTTACCTTAATTTTGTCTCTGTAATGCTTGCACATTACTTTCTGTGGCATTTGTCCTGGAGTTAGTAGCATCAAGAGCAGCTGAAAAAAAAACAGAGGGAAACTACTTTCACCATTTGACTATCGCTTGGTATTCCACATTTTCTTCAATACATTACAGTTAATAGTACCTTTGAATAGGCTTTCACTTTCCTCCAGTCTCTTAGTTACAGCTTGTAACTCGGACTGTGTGTGTCTCAGCTCGACTCTCTGCTCTGCCATCAGAGCGCTCATTTCCCTCAACACAGCATGGATGTCAGATAGACAGGCTAGGTGGGAGAGTGAAGATGCTGCAGCCTTGATTCCCTCAGTCTCAATGGAAACTTCATTCGTACTTTCATTTGCCGCTCCATCACTAACCTGCTGAGGGATCTCATTTGAGCTGGCAACACGTGCCGTTTCTCCCCATGACTGACTGCAGCACAGCACGGTAATTGCTAGAAGTCCAGCAGCAAAACTCATTCTTAATTCTTTTCTTTCTTTGCTTTGACTCTCAGGTGTCTGGTTTAAATATGTTTACACGGTAAGCTTATCAATGATTGTCATAGTCTTTATCTTGGTAGTTTGGTGGTGTGTTCAAGGACTAAGTGATATGGCACTGTTTTTTCTCTTTGTTTCCTCAATAAAACACTGTTGCCCATGACTATTAGGACAGGTGAGGAGGTAACTGAGATTGAGATTAAAGTTGAAATGTCTGCACACGTGCCACACGTGTTTGATATTTGCCATCTGTTGAACGTTGCTTCACAGTACATGGCTTTCATAGTGGGAGGATTAGTAATACTGTTCATTTGTTTTTGTTGCAGCCAGTAATTATTGTCATTGTCTTTTGTGCACATTGAAGTATGATTAATATCAGATTGAGGAAACAAAGAGAAAAACAGTGCCATATCAGGCCTTGAACATAAAACCAAACTACCAAGATAAGTCCTTTATGTGAGATTTGGGAAGGTTGTTTCTAAACGGTTGTGTGCTTTAGAGCGTTCTTCTGGAAATGCTGAAGGCCTATATTTGGTCCTGATTTGTGTCATATTTTTTTCTATACAGTATTTGGCATGTTTAACAAACACATATTTTTATAGTAGGCCTATATGCCACTTTCATAGTAAGTGACAATAAAAACAATGTGACCATGTTTGTGTTCCTATGGAAGTTGGATTCTCATAGCTTGTCAGCAGACTCATCAAAGTTGCCAGTATTGAAAGCATGTAGTTTGTATATTGATGGTTGTAGTCAGTTAGGGTGCCAAAGATTTAATGTTTGGTGAATTAATCTGGTTTTGAGTATTTTTAGATATGAGGTTCTTAGAGCATTTAGCAATAAATATAGGCTATTTTGCAATGGTAGACAGTGTTATTATGGTGACATAACTTTCAGTTATGGAAACACATTCGTCTCACAGATGACGAGTTGTTATGTTTTGATGGAATTCTGTTTTAAAACAGTGGGTAAGCTAAAAAAAACTGTGCTGAGCTATAGGGCGAATCGATTATCAAGAGGCTATACGGGCAAGGACAGACGGTATGTAAAGGCGTCGGTTGACGTAGTTCAAAAAGCTAGTTAGACAATTGTTAGCTAGGCGTATAATAGCCTATGTATTCTCTGTATTAACATAATTACATTTGAAAGTAAAAAGCCTTTTGTTTGGGGGTATTCATAGTAAAAAGTATCGATCCGTAATGAAAGGAACAAACTAAGCACCAACATATTATTATTGAAGGCGAGACTGACGGACCAGAATCGAAGTGCTCGGACCAGCCCCTTGTTTTGTTTATGTCTACGTCATAGCCCATCGATCTGTCAAATACAAGATGGCTGCTGGGGATAACAGCGGCAGGCCCCCTTGCCTAAATTTTTCTAGCCCAGGACCTTTAGGGAATAGCCAGCCCAGCAACAGCGCTTATTCTATGCCAACTTCAAACGGCGGAGCAGTCGGCTCGGCAGGAGGAGGTCTGGGTACTGCACGACGCCCGAACCCACAGTCGGGGCCTGGTGTCGGCGAAAGCAACGGTGTTGCAGCAGGATCTCCCCCGACTGCGCAGAACTCTGTTCAGCAGCAGGCGGCAGCTCAAGCCGCAGCAGCAGGGGCGGCTGCTGGTGCAATGGCCACCTCCGCCTCAAACATGACTGCTACCGCTGCATCTAATGCGTCCTCTGCGAGCTTACCAACAACCCACTCGCCGCTTTCATCCGGTCCCGCAGCTGCGGCTGTTTTGGTTTATCGGGAACCAGTCTACAATTGGCAAGCAACAAAAAGCACAGTGAAGGAGAGGTTTGCCTTCCTCTTCAACAATGAGGTCCTAAGTGATGTTCATTTTTTGGTAGGAAAAGGAATGGGAGTACAACGGATACCTGCGCACAGGTAAAAAACGCTAAACGACCACAATAAAGTTCCAATTGATTAGAAATTGAGACTCGTTCAATGTGTTATTGCATTCTTGTTTGCCCAAATAGATTCGTTCTTGCCGTGGGCAGTGCAGTGTTTGATGCCATGTTCAACGGGGGTATGGCGACGACATCAACCGAAATCGAACTGCCTGATGTAGAACCGGCTGCCTTCCTGGCTTTGCTGAAGTAAGCAAGTTATGATCGATAACCAACTATTTCATGATCCGAATTGGTTATTTTAAATTGAACTTGCCTGACCTTTGAACAGAGAAGACTGCTATCAGTTGTCAAATCAATGGAGTCAGATTTTTAGCGTGGTGTGTATACTTGCATCATAAAAGTATGCTAACCCCAAAACGGTCCGCTTGTTTTAAAGCATGTTCAGTTCAACGGGTCAGCAGCAAAGTACTCTACCCTGTTGGAATCACCGGCAAAGGCTGTCAATGACGTTCACCTCGTCCTCCCCCAGGTTCCTGTACTCCGATGACGTCCAGATTGGACCGGAGACGGTGATGACCACACTCTACACTGCTAAGAAGTACGCGGTGCCAGCCCTGGAGGCTCACTGTGTGGAGTTCCTTAAGAAGAACCTGAGGGCTGACAATGCATTCATGCTGCTCACACAGGTCCGCTACTATTCCACTGTGGCCAGCCTTACTAGTGTGACACATAATCAAAGTGTAACATTAAAATACAATAACTCACCGCCTCAGTTTCTCGCGAAAGGAGGCCAGGCTAATGGTGATTAATGGCCGGCTGGCTTTAAGTTACTGCTCGTGTTTGTTTCAGGCACGACTGTTCGATGAGCCCCAGCTTGCCAGCCTATGCTTAGAGAACATTGACAAAAACACAGGGGATGCCCTGGCTGCCGAGGGTTTCACTGATATAGATCTGGGTAATGTAGTTCCCTCTGGCTTTGGTTGCCCACTCTTTGGATACAGCCACAAATGTAAAACGTACTCTGCAATATTGACCCAACTCTCCGTGTGTCCCCCCCCCCTCTCTCAGACACATTAGTGGCTGTGTTGGAGAGGGACACTCTGGGAGTGAGGGAGGTGCGTCTGTTTGGGGCGGCGGTGCGTTGGGCAGAGGCGGAGGCCCACAGGCAGCAGCTGCAACCCACCCCCGAGAACAAGCGGCGCGTGCTGGGCAAGGCCCTCTCCCTCATACGCTTCCCTCTCATGACCATCGAGGAGTTCGCCGCAGGTAAGCTCCCTCACGCGCTCTCACTGCAAAACATCCGACTTCCTTGCACAGAATATATCCACTCCGTTCGGGCTTTGACGCACTCTGAGGTCCAGTCTTTGGCCTAAGTGTTTCGGTATAATATATATATATATATATATATATATATATATATATATATATACAGTGGGGCCCAAAAGTATTTAGTCAGCCACTGATTGTGCAAGTTCTCCTACTTAGAAAGATGAGAGAGGTCTGTAATTTTCATCATAGGTACACTTCAACTATGAGAGACAAAAATTAGAAAAAAAAATCCAGGAAATCACATTGTAGGATTTTTAAAGAATTTATTTGTAAATGATGGTGGAAAATAAGTATTTGGTCAATAACAAAAGTTCAACTCAAGACTTTGTAACAAAACCTTTGTTGGCAATGACAGAGGTCAAACGTTTCCTGTAAGTCTTCACCAGGTTTGCACACACTGTAGCTGGTATTTTGGCCCATTCCTCCATGCAGATCTCCTCTAGAGCAGTCATGTTTTGGGGCTGTCGCTGGGCAACACGGACTTTCAACTCCCTCCACAAATTTTCTATGGGGTTGAGGTCTGGAGACTGGCTAGGCCACTCCAGGACCTTGAAATGCTTTTTACGGAGCCACTCCTTCGTTGCCCGAGCGGTGTGTTTGGGATCATTGTCATGCTGGAAGACCCAGCCACGTTCCATCTTCAATGCTCTCACTGATGGAAGGAGGTTTTGGCTTAAAATCTCACGATACATGGCCCCGTTCATTCTTCCCTTAACACGGATCAGTCGTCCTGTGCCCTTTGCAGTAAAACAGCCCCAAAGCATGATGTTTCCACCCCCATGCTTCACAGTAGGTATGGTGTTCTTGGGATGCAACTCAGCATTCTTCTTCCTCCAAAAACGACGAGTTGAGTTTTGACCAAAAAGTTCTATTTTGGTTTCATCTGACCACATGATATTCTCCCAATCCTCTTCTGGATCATCCATATGCTCTCTGGCAAACTTCAGATGGGCCTGGACATGTACTGGCTTAAGCAGGGGGACACGCCTGGCACTGCAGGATTTGAGTCCCTCTCGGCGTAGTGTGTTACTGATGGTAGCCTTTGTTACTTTGGTCCCAGCTCTCTGCAGGTCATTCATCAAGTCCCTCCGTGTAGTTCTGGGATTTTTGCTCACCGTTCTCATGATCATTTTGACCCCACGGGATGAGATCTTGCGTGGGGCCCCAGATCGAGGGAGATTATCAATGGTCTTGTATGTCTTCCATTTTCTTACAATTGCTCCCACAGTTGATCTATTCACACCAACCTGCTTGCCTATTGCAGATTCACTCTTCCCAGCCTGGTGCAGGTCTACAATTTTCTTCCTGGTGTCCTTCGACAGCTCTTTGGTCTTGGCCATGGTTGAGTTTGGAGTCTGACTGTTTAAGGCTGTGGACAGGTGTCTTTTATACAGATGACGAGGTCAAACAGGTTCCATTAATACAGGTAACGAGTGGAGGACAGAAGAGCTTCTTAAAGAAGAAGTTACAGGTCTGTGAGAGCCTGAAATCTTGCTTGTTTGTGGGTGACCAAATACTTATTTTCCACCATAATTTACAAATACATTCTTTAAAAATCCTACAATGTGATTTCCTGGATTTTTTTTCTCATTTTTGTCTCTCATAGTTGAAGTGTACCTATGATGAAAATTACAGACCTCTCTCATCTTTCTAAGTAGGAGAACTTGCACAATCAGTGGCTGACTAAGTACTTTTTGGCCCCACTGTATGTATATATATATATATATATATATATATATATATATGTATGTATATGTATATGTATATGTATATGTATATATATATATATATATATATATATATATATATATATATATATATATATATATATATATATATATATATATATATATATACATATACATATACATATACATATACATATACATATACATATACATATACATATACATATACATATACATATACATATATATATATATATATATATATATATATATATATATATATATATATATATATATATACACATATATATATATATATATATATATGTCTCGTGTGTCCTCAGGCCCGGCCCAGTCCAGTATTCTGTCGGACAGGGAGGTGGTGAGCCTGTTCCTCCACTTCACCGTCAACCCAAAGCCCCGCGTGGAGTTCATCGACCGGCCTCGCTGCTGCCTCCGCGGGAAGGAGTGCAGCATTACGCGCTTCGGACAGGTGGAGAGTCGCTGGGGCTACAGTGGGACCAGCGATCGTATACGGTGGGGGGGAACTCTGCACACACACACACATTCCTTCATCGCCAACAGTCCTTCACCTTCAGCATGCCAGCTCGTAGTCACGGTTTCTTTCATGCCGTTTAACTGGAGACATTTATGCGCTCTGATGTCCTATTCTGTTTGTCTCTCTGTTAGGTTCTCCGTGAACAGGAGGATATTTGTGGTCGGGTTCGGCCTGTACGGTTCCATTCACGGAGCAACTGACTATCAAGTGAACATCCAGGTACAGTCCCCTTGCCCCTTCCGCTCCTCCATCCACTGTGTGAGAGAGAGAGAGACGTCCCGTTTCCCCCTGTGATAGATGAGCTGTGCAAATGTGTGTCCCCTGCACCGTCTCACTGCGTGAAGGCCTCCGTGGTTTGATGGTGCGCTCCGCCCCTGTAGATCATTCACACGGACAGTAACACGGTGCTGGGGCAGAACGACACAGGCTTCAGCTGTGACGGCTTGCCCAACACCTTCAGAGTCATGTTCAAAGAGCCCGTGGAAATACTGCCCAACGTCAACTACACCGCCTGCGCCACGCTCAAGGTACGCTCCCGCGCGGCATGACAAAGCCATTCGAGGAGAGTGTAACGCAAGGGTGGGCAAGCTTGATTGACACGAAGTGCCAGTTCGTCACGCGTGCCTAAGGTTGCCGACCCCTGGTTACGGTTTGCCAAGAGGGTGTTGCATGTACCAAGCCTGACTCCCACGTACAGCTCAGATTTTAAGCAAGGTTCTTTAAACCTGGTTGCCATCTGCGTTACCGGTGGGTCGCTACATGACAGAGTGGATTGGTACTCAAGAAAGATATTTTAAATGTTATATGCAC
Source organism: Aplochiton taeniatus (assembly GCA_017639675.1). NCBI lineage: Eukaryota > Metazoa > Chordata > Actinopteri > Galaxiiformes > Galaxiidae > Aplochiton > Aplochiton taeniatus. Next base: position 4,841,501 of record CM030189.1, read on the forward strand.
AAACATGCACATGTCCATTTTTATGCACGAACACTAGGCTTGTAAAAGTATTGTTTCATTGATGGCCATTTTCATAAACTGCCATAAATTATTATTAATCCTTTGAAGTTACTATCGGCATGAGTGTTACCCAGAGTGACTTCTTTGGGTGCCGCCATTACAACACAACAACCATTAACCTCTGGGCTCGCGCCATTTTCACGTGCCCCTCTTGGTCTCTCAGGGTCCGGACTCTCACTACGGGACCAAGGGCATGCGCAAGGTGACTCACGAGTCCTCCTCCACCGGCACCAAGACCTGCTTCACCTTCTGCTACGCGGCAGGCAACAACAACGGCACCTCAGTAGAGGACGGACAGATCCCAGAGGTCATCTTCTACACATAAGTCACCGTTGACCTCTAAATGACCCCCCTCAGCTGATGACCTCAGTGGGCGGGTAGGACTACTCCAGTTAGACTCTTATCTCAAACTACATTCTCTCGCTGTCTGTTATAGTACGCTACTCTCCCTGTAGCCATCTATGAAATGCAGGGCCGTGGGGGGGGGGGGAAAGTAAGTCACTACATGGGATGCAGGGTGTCATTTGGGAAACAGCCCCTCTCTCTATGTCCTCCTTAACCCCACTGAACACAGGGAGCGGTGGGGGGTTCTGTCGAGTCAAGAAAAACACATTTAATTATACCAGGTAATAAAACTGCCTCATTGGCTTAGACCAAGCGAATGGGTGGCAGGGCAGTATTGATCTCCAAAGGGGGCCTTGTAGCTGGTTGTTGTTACGGGATAGGGGAAAAGTCTGACCTTCTGTTCATCGGGGGATATATGACGACACAAAGCTTGAAAATGGACTTTAGCCGCCCCCCCCTATGTGCCCCGTTTAGAGAGAAAAACTGAAGTGTGAATATACAGGCCTAAAATTAAGTTAGCCCCATTTGAAGGACGGCACTCGTTACATAGTTCTCTCACTCACGCCCCGATGCACATCAGCTTAAAACCCCAGACTTGAACTGGAAGGAATCGCTGTGAGGGATTTGAAACCCATCTCGGCTACTTAACACCGTTCCTTCATAGTGTGTCCCTTTGGCTGTGAGCCTGCTTCAGTGGAAAGACTAGACTTGACTGGTCGGCGGCCTAGTTGATCTGGCTAGTGGAGTCCCATGGGGAGTGGAGCACACCATCTGGGTAGTCTTTTCTTCATGCTTGTTGCCTACATCCGGTAACTTGTATTGCGTTTGTTCTGGCTGTTAAAACTTTGGATGTACACTTACTTCCTCTCTAGATGTTTCTCTCAGCAACCTGGTTTTCAAGTGCACAGGTTTGCTTACCTGTTTCTCCTCGGCAGCAAAGTGTATGGGTTGTATGTTAAATTGACATTTATTAACTTTATTGATGTAGTTTGAAATGACTATGAATAAAAAAAAAAAAAGAATGCTCGCCATTCGACCCCTTTCTTTCATTTACATCAAATGACGTGTACAACACAAGGTAATAGTCTCTGACAGTTCAAATTCCAACCGATTCCGAGTTTCTAGAATAAAATGTCATATACGTGTCACAATAAACACCCAGTCCAATAACAAGTACTAGTACTCTTTATTGATTGACATGGTTTTCCTTGAACCATGTACTGTTTAAGCCATTTACTGCGCACACAGTGCACTGTATAGTCCCATCCACAGGAGATGGGCAATGAAGGGAGAAAACAAAGCAGCAATGCCAGTAAATGCAACCACAGAAAACCCAAAATGTACCCGCAAACTATCAACCCGGTCCTTTAATTTTAGCTATGAAAACGACAAAACAAGGATAAGCAATATGCTCATAGCTCCAACTAGCCTGGGGAAGGAGTAGATGGAATGTGTGCAATATTTGTTACACCAAGCACTTTCTGCTTAGGGAGTAGGGCTACACAATACTGATAAACACAAGTATCCCAATACTCTTATTGGTAGCACAATATTAGCTATTTTGAATATAATTACGTTATATAATTGAGTCCATCTAAAATAATACTAAAAAAAAGCTGTATGTTTCCTATCCATGGAATCATTTTCCCAAAGCCAGGGTTCACATGGTGACGTGTGGTAAATTAGCCATTTTTTGTTGATTGAAATGATCATTTATTGCAGAAGCCAATGTTGCAATAATTACAGAGGACATATTGTGTAGCCCTACTGATATAAGGTTTGGAGTTCAGTTTGGTATTCAGCCTTTGGGACAGCGTTTACATTTTGTCCAGGTAGTTGTCTAGAGCGGAGATGCCCTCCTTCAGGCCTTTACGTTTCCTGGTCTCAGCCACGACCTGGAAGGGCTTGCTGGTTGGGTCGCTGGGGTCTCCCTGCAGGATCTGCCAGTGGTCGAACACGCACTGGGGGAAGGCCTGGCCACCCGTGTTGCTGCGCAAGTCTGCAGTGAAGCCTGGAGAGAGGGAGGAGAGGCATGAAGATGTTGTTTAAGAGACCGGCATCCTTTCTCATTCGACAGGGAGTTTTTCCATGGAAACCAAGACGGTGCTCTCCATTCAAGACTCACCAAAGGACTCGTTGACGGGCAGGTAGGCCTTGACTATGAACATGGGCGTGCCCATCACCTGGGACTCCTCGTACACGTGGCCTCGCTTCCTGTTCAGCACGCCGTAGATCCCGCCCACCACCTGCTCGGGGCACTGCGCCCACAGGAAACAGGAAACGGATCGGTAAGACACCATGACCCGTGGCCAAACAGAGGAAACGAAACGACCCCCCCCCCCCCCCCCCCCCCCCCCCGCCCGCCCCCCCGGAGGCCTAGGACTGGAGGCGGTGGCCACCCACCTGGATCTCCACCATGTAGACGGGCTCCATGAGTCGGGGCTGAGCGGTGAGCTGGCAGGCGTACAGCACCCTGCGGGCCGTGGGGATGATCTGCCCCCCGCCGCGGTGGATGGCGTCCGTGTGCAGCGTGACGTCGTGGATGTCGAAGCGGACCGCGCGCATGTTCTCCTCACACAGGACCCCCTGGGAAAAGAGACAGCGTGTCACAGCCTGTCACCATCCATGGGCCACGGGAATGCGTTAAGACGCGTTGACCTAGTGGAGCGGGTATCCCACCTCCTTGGTGGCCCACTGGAAGCCCGCCACCACGCTGTCCTTGATTTCGTTGAGGTACTGCACTCCCTTGGTCACGTCCATCAGCAGGTTGGGCCCCGTGCCGTCGGGCCCGAAGCACCAGATCTTCCGGGACTCGCCCACGTCCCACTCGAACTTGTCGGCGAGGTAGCGGGCGCGCGTCTTGAGCTCCTGGCGGGCGGTCACGTCGCCCTTCTCGATGTCCTCGGCCAGGCCGTCCGGGAAGGGGCGGGCCTTCATGAACAGGCGGTTGTGCTTGTTGGGGGACTTGGAGAGGCACATGACGTCGGACTCCTCGCTCACCGTCTCTCTGTAGGACACCACCGGGTCTGATTTCTATAGAAAGGAGCATTCGTGGAGGTAGACATACATTGTAAACTACTGTTTACTTTTGTTTTTTTGTGATTGAGAAAGATTTAAAAAAAAAATATTAAACCCGATTAAAATAAGACTTGGTTTACTGTACAAACCATCGGTATAGAACTTGTATCAACAGTACCGATTGTTTTGTTTGTGTCCACACTAGGGGCTGGGGATATACCGGTATGCAGAAGTGGCTTTAGACAAATTTTAAGGGTGCTAGCTCCAGATAGTTCATACATCCATATGAGTTGTATTTGAGTCGTTTTGTTTTCCTGTTTCGCTATAATGCTAACCATTTGACTGGAAACCTATAGGAGATAGCTTAGTGGGAATGACTTGTAACTCAAGAACCCTGGCACCAAGCTATCGCCCATTGATTTACAGTCAAACTGTTAGCATTGGAGCTAAACGGCAAAACGTTATATGGCTATTGGTAAGTTCCAGCAAAAGTAAAGCCAAACGTTGAAGATTTGAAGCTTGCTAATTTATAGGATTCAGGCCCATAAAGCTTGGAAGTTAGCTAGATACATCAGCCACTTATTTACACTACAGGAGTTAAACATCTAGGATAACACGTGTTTAGTTTCCAAGCAGTAGGCTACATTAACGTATAACTTACAAACCTTGCTCTCTTGATCAAAACAATTGTTGTTTTGAAGATTAGATTTTGATCATGTCAATTTATAAAAAATGTAACAACCTATTAACATCATAAGGATGGTTTGTTTCATGTTTACCACATAGCCTTATTAAACAAGTGTATTGAAATGTCTCCATTTCTGGAGAAGGTTGAAAAGCAATGTTTGCCATTTGACTTTGAAGGGCTAATAAAGTGTCATTGTAAAGAGTATATTGTGATGTTATATTGTTATTGTCCAGACAGTAGGAGACATCGTGATATACATTTTTGTTCATATCTCCCACCCCTAGTCCACACCCACTCAATTCTATGCACGTATGAACATGTTTTGCGTCTTTGTCAAAACAAACTGATCATTTATTGTGCTACCCGTGCATTCACCAACTGCCTCAAATCTGCACTTCCACTTCTATCCAATCTACCCTTGTACCCCCTCCTTAACCCATCACCACCCCACCTGGCTGAACACCAAACGTAACTCTGAACCTCATTGGGGCGGGGCTGCCTCAGTACCTTGAGTGGGATGCCGGCGTGGTCCTCTTCCAGGTCCTTCAGGCAGATCTCCAGGTGCAGCTCCCCGGCCCCGGCGATGATGTGCTCGCCGGACTCCTCGATGATGCACTGCACCATGGGGTCGGACTTGGCCAGCCTCTTCAGGCCCTCCACCAGCTTGGGCAGGTCGGCTGGGTTCTTGGCCTCCACAGCCACCCGCACCACGGGGCTCACGCTGAACTTCATCACCCTCATGTTGTGGGCCTGCGCAGGGACGCAGAACGTTACCACGGCGCCGGAATGATGGAGGAACGCACACTACTCTAGCTATAAAAGGACTGTGTGTTCCTTTGTCCCCGAGAAATGGTGTGGAATGTGTTGCCGTGAGCAACGTTATCATTTTCGAGGCAATGCTGAAGTGGCCATAACGCAAAGGGCTAGTGTAAATGTGCAAGCCTTATATATTACGAACCAAGTGAGTAGGTAATAGGACAAGACTGTCGCCGTGTGGGAACATATTCACTCTACCTGTTCAAAGGTGGTGATGGTCCCCGTCTTTACTAGGAACTGGTCGACTCCCACCAGACCTACAATGTTACCACAGGGCACGTCCTCAATAGGCTCAGTGTAACGGCCCATCATCAGGATGGTCCTGAAAAGGAAGGATGGAGGTGGAGAGGATGACCGGGAAAGGAGGCAGAGAGAGGGCAGAAAGAACAGCACGTTTAGACGGCCCCAGATCTCTCCATTATACATGCCCCCATACACTTGAAGACTCACACACCTTCTCCTCTCTGGGCAATTGACCTTTGAATGGGAACGCCATACACTCCACACACACACCGATCAGGGGGCCCCGATTGGCTAAATTGCTTTTTTCGCGTGGACCGCAATCTATTCCCCAGGGTGCGTGGACGATGGAGGACTCCGTGGGTCGCAGGAAAGAGTTGTCGGCCCGCCAGCTCCGCGTCGCCCGCCCGCCCCTCAGCCGGCCCAGGAGGGGGGTTCTCATCCGCGTTTTGAGTTTGCTGCTGTGACAACAATCCGGCGAATACTCATAACAATTATTTAAATAAAGCCTCAGAAAGCCAAACTTTCCTATTCAGCCTTAAAAAAGAAAAAAAAAAAAAAAGAGAAAAAAAACCTGTCCTCGCGAGAAAGAACATCTGCAAAGCGAGGATAAGCGAAGCAAACAGACGCACACGGGCGCTCTCGTACCTCTGGATGGGTTTGACGTAAAGGTCGTCCTTCTTGCCGGGCAGGTAGTTGGGCCCCATGATGCGGACCTTCAGGCCCGTGGACACGGTTCCAGAGAAGACGCGGCCAAAGGCGTAGAAACGGCCCTTGTCGGTGGTGGGGACCATCTTGGAAATGTACATCATCAACGGGGCGTTGGAGTCGCAGTTCTTGATGCCTAACATGGGGCAGAGGAGTTTGGGTTTTAGTGGTCAGTGAAAGAAGCCGAACGGCCCCTGTTAGATTCACGTTCAGCTCTGGGGTGTATCGGGGTGATGGCTTGTGTGTGTGTGTGTGTGTGTGTGTGTGTGTGTTTGTGTGTGGTACCGACCCATTGCCGCCTCGTCGTCGCCGGGGCCCTCGTACAGCAGCTCACAGCGGTACCGCTGGGCGGTGACGGGCGAGGGCAGGTGGATGGTGATCATCTGGAGCAGGGCCTCCCCGGCGGGCAGCCAGCGCCTCATCACCGCCTTCAGGAGGGGCTTGCCGTCCTTCTCCTTGTCCTCCAGGTCCAGCTTGATGTCCAGCTTCTCGATCAGCTTCTCCGTCTCGTCCTTCTTGAAGTTCATGATGGCGTCAAACACCTAGGACGAAAGGGAGGTGAATCAGAGAGAAGAGGGAGGGGAGATACAAGCAAACAAAGGCCGTAATAAAACCAGAACGAGTGTCTTGAAAAGAAATAAAAATAATAACAGTTTGATTCTTCGAATCCAAGTAGATCCACAAAATCAAACGATGAGAGCCGCTCAGGTGAAAGCCCCGCCGCTCACCTTGAAGATGGGGTCCAGGACGAGCTGGGAAAAGGTGCGGGGCAGCTTCTTGCCATCAGGACCAGAGGCCGTCTTACTGAACTTGCCCGTGGCTGGGTCGAAAAATCTGCCCGGAGACACAGAGGGCTTGCCATTAGTCAACAACACCGGCTGGCCGTGGCTGTGGTTGTAGCGAGTGGGGGCGGGCGGGAGGGAGGGAGGGAGTGTGTGGCCGTACCAACCTTTCTCCCCACAGCTTCTTCATCATTTCCATCACTTTCTTTGCCCGCTCGGCCATGCTGGGCTGAGTGTCGCCCTTGGCCGAGAACTTGGCCACGTACATCTCGGCAAACTGCTTCAGGGTGAAGGCCCAGCCGTGGAGGCCCGACCCGAACCCCACGGTGCCCACCACCGGGTCGATCTAAAGCAAAGACAGAGAGAGAAAAAGAGCCGGCGTTCTTGCCCACCGTTAAGGATTCACAAACAAAGCGTGCGTCCGGTCACAGCACGCTGCCGTTTCAACTGGTTTGAAAGGATGGAGCGTCTTGCCATGATGCTTCCCATGGGTCCGCCCTCGTCCTCCCCGTAGGTGGAGATGATGACGTTGACGTTCTCCACGATGCGCTGGAACGTCTGGAAGAGCTCCTCCGGTTCCAGCTGCAGCTCCAGCAAGGCCCGGTCCATCTTGTTCATCATCAGGACGGGTTTGATGCGCTCCGCGATGGCCTGCCGCAGCACCGTCTCCGTCTGCACGCACACGCCTTTCCCGGGGGAAGACGGGCCGAGAGAGACAACCAGAGAGACCGGTCAGCATGGCAAGAAGGAATAAACCCGTAGGATAGCCCAGGGTGAAAAGTTGGCCTGTGTTTTTGAAATGGCGCCCTGCTGGAAAGGGGGTTCCGTGACCCAGACCTACCGGACACACAGTCGACCACCACCAGGGCTCCGTCTGTCACCCTGAGGGCCGCCGTGACCTCGGAGGAGAAATCCACGTGGCCCGGGGAGTCGATCAGGTTGATGAGGAACCCAGCGCCGTCGGTCCCCTGCTTGATGAAGGCGAGGTCCTTCTCCTCCAGCTCGTAGTACAGGGAGATGGCTCTGGGGCGGACAGAGACAGAGACAGAGACAGAATGTGAGGGGGCGTTTGTGAAATAACACTATTTTATTCATATAAGCATATTTACATCTATACACTATGATTTACACACACACACACACACACACACACGACTAGCATTAACCCCTGTGCTGGGCTCACGTTGATTTGATGGTGATGCAGCGCTCCTGCTCATCTTTCCGCGTGTCCGTGAAGCGGGTCTCCCCCGCACGGCTCGAGGCTATGATCCCGGCCTTCGACACCAGGGAGTCGGTCAAGGTCGACTTTCCATGGTCAACGTGAGCGATCACGGACATATTCCTGATGTTGGCTTTCTTGTCCATGATGCCACGGATCTGGTCCACTGTGAAGTTCACCTAAGGGAGAACCAACCACACCCTGCTCAGCCTTTGGATCCTATCCCAGGCACCTAAGGGACCAACGTGGGGACCAGCCTTTCCAGACCGAGCACTTCATTAAATTGACCACAAGATGACACTAGAGGATGGGTCTAGTCAGGAGGGAATAGTTGTTGAATTTGGGTTGCTTTTTTCGTTTTTTAGAGGGTGCAAAATAACTGATGAAAATCTACTGTTTTCTAAAATTCCATTGTTTACCCTTTTTAAAAGAGAGGCAAAAAAGTATTATTATAATTATGAAAATAGGGCAGGACAGGGGTATATCATTTATGTCAAATTTTGAAGAGTGGAGCTAGAGTTGAGCACCTTCCAGCTAGATTGGAAAATAGGCTGTAGGTAGGAATTGCATAGGCAGCTTCAACATAAAACGAATGAAATATACTAGGCGTAAGAGAACTCGTTCTCAGTTAACCTACCTGGTTAAATTATTATTATTATTATTATATATTAAAAAAGAAACATCTAAATGTAAGCCAACCAAGCTTGCACATGATTGGTTGACTTTCATACCGTCGTTAAATCATGACATAGCACAACCATATTGTGGTCCACATTGAATGGTACAGACGTATTCGAACTGGGCCATAGGCTTTTAGTTACAGCCTTCGCCTTTGGACAGCAAAATTATTTTTGTATTATCAGCGTCATCAAAGGCCCAGAAGCATTGGATCAGCATAAATTGAAATGCTGTAAAATATGATAATTTCCACAATAACAAATTATATCATGTAAGATCCAATCCAACGCCCATATAGTTTAAGCCAATTGTAATTTCTTATCAACTCCTAGGGCTTTAGATGTTTGTTTAAGTGCGTTATAAAGTTAACTGCGCACCTATGCTAACGTCGTTATGTCATCCATTTTGGGTGTACCGGATCGTCTGTTTGAGTCAGGCCCGGTACGTTTTAGCGCAGCCACTGGCCCAACCGTAGGAGCTTATGCAGTAAAGTATCGGTCATTTCAGGTGTTAGAATAGTCTAGATGCCTGAGTTTAAACTTACCATTTTGTCTTGTGGCCGTTGATTCTTCACCTAAAGAAATTAAACACTGCTATGATACACTGCCTTCCACGTCTAGGGCTAGGCAGGAAAGAGACCGATTATACTGACAGCGGACGCTGTATCATTTCACGTTGTGAGAACAGGCGTGAGCGACGCGCGCATTTAAGTGTTTTTACAGTCCGAGCCACAAGGGGGCGATCCTGACCTATATTTCTGCGTCATCCCTGTCATGAGTTCGTGGAATTCGACTGCAGGCCGAAGGGGTTACATCGGGTGAGGTGGGAAAAAACGGAAGCATTACAGTAACACCAGCTGTATAGAAATATTATTTTATCAAACCTTGTTTCACTGGTAACAAATCATACCGTATTAAAACAAGATGTGGAGGATTCATAATAATTTAACCTTGACAAGCTAGGCAAGAAACCGACACATGGGCCCAGTTAAAGCCAATCTGTTTATCTCTTTTGTAACGAATGATGGAGCCAATTTTTGTTTTGTTTATTGAGATAACGAAATCAAACGTTTTGATAACATATAGTCGTGCATCAGTACATACCCGTTACAACTTAAGGGCATTTCCTAATTTTTTTCATTTACATTTAATGATAGTGATAGGTAGTGCAAGCACAATATAGTGTGCTTGGTCAGTTGCCGTGAAAGCCAACGACTCTACAAAGATAGTCTAACCGCAACATTAATATGCATATACGTTTGATGTAAATAATACACATTATTCAGTCAACATGTATAGGCCTATACTAGTTTTGCAATAGGCTGGCATTTTCCCCCACTTGATGATGTATGTAAGGGCCCTTATGTGTGCGTCGTTGTTGTTGGAGAGGATGTCAAAAGGTGTTCGTTTTGGGGGTGAACAAGACAACAAAACCCTTTTTCCTCAGCAACGACTTGAGGATAAGGGGTTACCGTGGGCTTGTCATTTATGCCGGACCAGGCAAGACCTTCTCCACAGATCACTTTCATTTCTGAAAAACAAGCACCACTTGCAATTGTACTGAGACCCTGCCCCACCTCCAATCCCAACCACACTGACAACAATTTCAGTAAACAAATCAATCCCCGGAGCTCAGATAAGACCCATATAACATAGATTGTGGCAGTGGCCAGATAAGACTATGTGCTTAGAGGCACACACTCTCCTCTGAGCTAGTTTGTCAGGGTCTAATGGGGTCTAATGGTGCATCCTATTGGTCCGAATTTGTCGTTGGGGAACGTGAAACATCAGCGGAAAACAAGAAAGTTAGCTGTTTTGACACATCTGCTGATGATGCACCTAATCAGCCATATGGTGTCCAAAGGTGACATTGATGGTTCGGGAATTGAAATCTATCCAACTGTCCCGCTTTGGCCCAGTAGTCTGATCGAGAGGGCAACGTTTGTGTGAAGGGCAAAGCTTATATTTACGTTCAGATCTGGCCCCACAGACGTCGTCCTGGGCGCGTGTGAAGCCATTTTATAATGAAACCATACGTAGAGTCGCTGATTCACAGCAGTGAAACATGATGAGTAATGACACCCCGCCCGCCATCGATAAGACAACAGCCAATTCTGAGTATTGACAGCCGTGCCGAGTCCGACCAGGTTAGGTAATAGCTGTGTGCACTTTGGAGCTCCCATTTTATCAGATGGAACAGCTGTAAAGATAAAGAGATCTCAGACCTTACAATAATTCGAAATACAGAGCCCTTTTTTAAGTCCCCCGGCAGAGATTAGTGCACACCAATAAATATCTTAGTGAGAGGAGTGCTTGGGGAATTTTGGATGATTCAGTGTCGTTATCATATCCTCCTCGTGCCAAACTGAGACCAGAGCGAAGCAATGCCCCCAAGAAACATACTTTAGAAACATTAAAGGGAGTTTGAATAAAACAAATTGCTACTGAAATAAATAAGGACACTGTTTAAAAGGTCTGCCTGGGAGAGACTGAAGGGTCCTTTCATCCCCAAACGTTTGGCTCTGAAGTTTCAGATTAGAGAGGCACAGCAAATGAGAAGCCCTCTCTCGTGGAGTAGCTCAATCATGTCAACTGTGCAGTTTGAATGCCCAAGTGTTACAGGGCAGAATATGTGTAAATATAGATCAGGAGAATGGGACCCTTCCCAAGTCTATCCAGTTGATGACTTATCAGAAAAGATTTGTAGGAAATTTACAAATTATTTACATGCAGGTGCTTTGATTTAGACGGCAATACATAAGTGATCACGTCTCTTTCTAATGTTTCCCTTTTCCTCTTATTTATTCTAGTTCGTTCTAATGTTCACATGGACTTGTTATGCTAGTAGTGTTAATGCTAATGCTTGATAACTTAGTAAACTATTGCACTGGCATAAAAACAGTACACAAGCCACAAGCTAGTGTATCACAACCCAACTAAATGAAATCACAAGTGATTCTGTGTCTTAATAAGTTTCAAATGACATTATAACACCGTATCCTGTTTTTTTGTTTTTTTTTACTTATTAAGATACAGGCATTAGTGCCCTCTCTCCTGTTCCTAGAACATATTACGTAATTTTCTTTATGGTGTGTATGCTATACTGCTTAGATACGTATCAGAAAACAACCTAACATTCCTAGATAAAGACTAAATAATTAAGCAGAAGGTAGCAGTGAAATAAATAAAGAAAATACTTCTAATAATACAATTTCACTGCAAAAGTTAATCTTTTTCTTTTATTTGTAAGTGAATCCAGATCTAAAAAAAAAATTCAATCCCCCTGAGAGAAATCTAGATATAAAGTGTTACTCATTAATGGGTATTCATCAACACAATTTATGTTGTTGATAGATACTTGAGAAGAAATGATTAATGCAAAGGTTGGGTTGGTCAACCATGAACTGAAAGTATAGGGGGGGGGGGGGGGGATCAGCCCAGTATAGATAAACAGCCAATCAGAAACTCCGTCTTGTGACTTCATTTGTCCCTTGACCTGTCCGTTGAAGACACAGTTGGATGGCAACCAACTGGATCCAGGGAAACTCAACTTTGCCCCATGAAAACAGCCTTAGGTTTACTTTTTATCTCCTAGCTCAGTACACATATTGCAATCGAAGCCAGACATTGACCTAGCTTGGAGCGTTTGTATTGCTACAATTTGTTGAATCCTGACATAAGTATTAACATATATACTGGAATATTAAAGTTGGAATTATGATCCATATCTCAAACCAGGTAAGTGACAAGATTTTTATTTAGGATACCTAGTCTTTTTACTTTATTTTGGTCAGGCTTTTTTGTTTTCTACCACAGTCGTCGGGTTTCCCATCCTAAGTGTGCCAATGTTGTAAAGAAATGTACAGCACTGTGTTTTCAAAGCATCTCGGAAGAGCCAGTTTTAGTGCTTGTGTGCCTTTTGTGGAAGTTTGTTTTCTAAAATGGCTTAATCTCCAGGTAATCTCTTAGAGGGGTTTAAGAAGCTGTAATGGGGAAGTGGTCAGAGGGGTCACAGCTGATCAAAATGGTCCTCCGTTGCAGGTGCAAAGTGGGATGGAACTCATGGACCTCTTACTGAGCCACAATGATGGGACTCCGAGTTTCCATGGCAACCACCCCTGGCCAATCACAGTTCAAAAGGTGGGTTGCACTATTCTGGGGTTGGTTTGGGAATTGGATCGCCTTAACGACCGACACCCCCAATTTTCAATGCTGATTTGATTGCAATAGATTATGCGGGCAAGTAGGAATTACCTTGTTGGTACCATCCCGGAAAGTTGGTTCCTGGAAATTGAAAAATATCCATGCATTTTTTACCGCTCCCTGGAGACTGTACGACTGTGATTACTAACACAGCACCGTTGGTCAGAGACCATTAAAATTTGTTGACACGTGTGTGTGTGTGTGTGTGTGTGTGTGTGTAAGAGAGGCATCGAATGTGTCTGTGATGTATTTATTTCAATATCTGTGGCATTGATAAGTTCCTTGATACCTTTTTGACCCCTTGCACACTCACAAACATGGTCACACACACACACACACACACACACACACACACACACACACACACACGCAGCCTTGTGAGCCTCTGTGCCCTGGAGAAAACGCCAATGATTTCCTGGAGACCCTGCTGGGGGGGAGTGACTCGTCCTCTCCCCCCAATTCTCCCCTGTGGTCTCCCTGTCCCAGTGACAGTGGCATCAGCGAGGACCCCGCCTCCGATCACCTCGACAGCCCCCATCCGTCTGCCAGCCCTCGCTTCCAGGCCTTCTACCCCCACCCTCTCCCCCAGACGCCCTCCCCTTCTCACTCAAGCTCTGGCATGCCTGCACCGATGAGCACGACACCGGACTTCACCATTGACTTAGGTAAGACAAGAGACACTTTCACAGGCTTGCTTGAGCTATTCGAATAAAGACCTAGCCTCCTGGCCCTATGCAACGTGGGATTTGAATTCAGCACGTGCAGCAGTGTGCGGTGTGAATAGTGATGGGTGTGTTCAGTTTGATCCCATTTTGCTTGCTGGTCATAGACAACGTCCAAAAAAGAGCTTTGTTGTAGCATTGGATCTGTATTAAAAACACAGTGACCTGGGGCACAGCACAGCCACACTACCACACAGAGACATCTAAGACCTTCCTGGAGTTTAAAATGGACGATTCCTTCTAGGGGGTGCAGACTGGTGACAGTAGGCTAGTTGACCGTGGCTGCAAAGCTCAATGGATATATAATTGATATTGTATACGTTTGAAGTTTGAGGAAGAAGTTTTGGGGAATTATTTTGTCAGCTAAGGATTGCAGAATAATGATTGCTTTTTCAGTGGGCCGATTTCAAATATTGACCTGGTTTCAAAAACCACTTAGAACAGTGTTTACAAAGAGTTTGCCCCAAAAAGTACAAACAGCCTAGCATGACAGCGCAATTATTGGCTTGGGGAAAAAGTAAACAGTACAAATCAAGATGGAATTACTGCATGTGCGCGATATTCCTTGCGAATGGAATGAATCATTTGCTTTTGACGCAGGTTGACAAACCACATCTTTTTGGTTTCACAGGTTGGGAGTCAGGTCTGTTCCCAGAAAACTTTGGCGTTGCTCACTATCTCTCCACGAACAATAACTCTCGCCATGCCACTTATCCACTTACAGTGAAGGACCTGCTGCTGTCTAACCTAGGGCAGAAGGTAAGGGCAAATGAATGGCGAGGTCGGGACAAAGAAGGACAATATTTAGACGCTTAAGTACAGACCACAAAATGGCCACAAAAATGGAACCCTACTTAATCTCTGTGGCGCCTCTCTTTGGCTGACAGACACAGGGGAACTCCCAGCATGCCCTACACGAGTTGGTGCTGAACGAAGATGAGAAGAAGCTGCTCGCTAAGGAAGGGGTCCATCTGCCCGAAAAACTCCCACTTTCTAAGGTTTGCTCACAACCCAAAGGATCGTTCAATCGCGCACATAACATCCGAGATGCCAGCTAACCGTGCCTCGCATAGCCAGTGCCTGCCTCAATATTACCACCAAATGACACACTCTTAAACTATTTATATCACTGACTGCGGCAAATTCTCTTTCGTTACAATTTTCTCCTTCTGTCCCAGCATGAGGAGCGCGTTCTGAAGAAGATTCGGCGTAAGATCCGCAACAAGCAGTCGGCCCAGGAAAGCAGGAAGAAGAAAAGGGAATACGTTGACAGCCTAGAGGGGAGGTAGGTAGGAGCCTCCACTGAGGATGCTCGTCAGATTCCAGAGTAAACCTCAATAACCCCCCCCCCCCCCCCCCCCACACACACACACACACACACCAACCCCCACCCCCACATCCACACACCCTTATATATTTCCAACACGCATGATACCAGGCAGAATAACAGGGTCGTTAGGAGTCTTTTTTAGGCGGAAGAAAAGGTGAGTTTATGAAACATTGGCACTGTATTTTGCGTATAATTATGTCGGAAATGCAACAGCCGCCCACAGACTAGCTATTAGCAGTCACCTTCAAATTCAGTCAAAGCAAAATGGAGGTGATAAACAGGGGGATGACTCATGACCAAGAGAAAGGAGAAGAGAGAGGTTGTTAAAACTGGGAGGGAGAGAGAGCATAAAAGGAAAACAAAGCAGAAAAAAAATAGCAAGTTTGCCGGTGAAATAGTGGGAGCGACTCCTCTAATGTCCTTTCTCCCTGGCCAGAATGTCCGCCTGCAGTTCGCATAACCTGGAGCTCCAGAGGAAGGTCTACCAACTGGAGGAGACCAACACGTGAGACTCCCTCATATCTATTCATGAGCGACCAATTTACGTGTGGACCTTATGGACCTTATGCATACCTTATACAATACGTGCAACACATCTGAAAAAAAGCCAGGGGATGGGGGTCCTACATTGGCACACAAATATAATCAACGTTTTTACCAAGGTACCTGTGATGAAGTGTAGAATATTAATGTTGTTTTTTTTTCTTCCCACTGCAGTTCTTTGTTAGAGGAACTGGCCAGACTGCAGGCTCTCCTACCTAATAGCATAAAGACTGCGCAGACCGGGACCTGTATATTGGTAAGACACATGTGGCATCAATAGGTACACCAGGTTTGAGATGACTGTACTATAAATCTGTTGTTACCCCCGTCAATGCCTGGCAGTGGTTATGATCTAGAGTCTGTGCAGCGCGCCTCACATTCTATTGAACACTGCAGCGATGCGCTAAGTGGTGCCTGAGGGAGCGCTGGTCCTCTGTTTTGATCTTGGTTTTTGTTTTCCTCTCCACATGCCTGTGTCCCCGCCGCCCTACTCCAGGTCCTGCTCCTGTCTCTGTCTCTGCTGCTCTCCCCTAGTCTGCAGCCCGAGCCCTACAGCCAAGCCAGCCAGGGAGATTACAGCGAGACCAGAGGTTAGTGGTGCAAGCACACAAACACAGGCACACGCGCATGTCCCCCCCCCCCCCCCCCCATACACAGACATACACACATACACTGGCACAGGCGCATTTCCCCCTCTGACCCACCCCCGCCATATACACTTAAACACACACACACACACACACACACACACACACACACACACACACACACACACACAAACGCATGTCCACACACACGCACGTGCTTTACAAGCATAGCCGCGTAGCTCAACTCCTCTCCCCCTTTGTCTTTTCCTTCCAGTGCAGTCCAGGTCCTTGCAGTCTTTGGTAGACTCTGAGAGTGGCCCCCCACCAGCTCCCATAGAGGCCAGGGGAATGGAGGCCCTCTCAAGCCTGCTGGAGATGCTCTGGTCTGGGCCCGAACACGCTGACACAGACCAACACAGCAACCACTACCGTGATCACAAGCACAAGCTTCATCGCTGACCATACTACGCCCCCTACTGGAGGACGAGGTTCAAGGACCTATTGAGGTGACAACAAGGGAAAGATCTGCACAGCGCACCTACTGAGAAAATTCACCTGTTTGATGGTTCTTTACATTGATCAAATGTTGTTCCAGGAGGTGGTTTGGGTGGCACTGTGCATATAACGTATTGTGCATCTCCAAAAAACATTTAAAAAATACATTTTTTTTTTAGATGTTGCTTCACTAGAGCAAATTCATGTCAGAGATTTGCCAGCAGTGGAACAAAATTTAAGTCTATAGATAAACCTATCTTTGTTAAAGAAGTTATAGACAAACTAAACCTTTTACACAGAAACGGAAAGTACACAGTGAACATCTATGCCAAAGTTTTATTTAAATTGGGATTGGATAGCAAGGTTTGAAAAAGACCCATTCATAATTTACACATATAACATAGAGGTTTAAAACCCTTAATATATGCCATAGCGGATACTAGCATCGGGCACCCAGTTTCTTCAACTAATAGAGCAAACTCTCTGTCAAGATGGGAACGTTTTCTCTCAAGACTAATATTTCCAAACCATATAGCTAGAAAACACCACAGTATATGCTCAAAAGTTATATTTGTATTGAGTTATTGAGTTATTGAATCTTCATTAAAGAAGAATAGAAAAATTCTTGGTCAAGTTTCCTTTCAATTTTATTAATTTTAAGGTTCAAGGGGATTGGTATGTATGATTCAATTGTTGAACAGTCTGTTTCCTCCATATTGTTTCTGCTTTCCATTTTAGTATTGATTTACTGCTAAGACGTTGAGCCTTACTGAACACAGCTTTGGGTCAGGCATTATACAGTAATTATCTATTATACTGACTTACTGTGCAATGCACCTGTGGCTACTGATTTATACCTTTGTGCAGTCATCCGCTTTCTGTTGCTTGAAAGAGCTATGTCTTTGTTATTATTGTCATTCATTAATTCATTCAGAGAGAGAGAGAGAGAGAGAAATCTGAAATGTGTGTGATAAAAGTACTAAGGACAATTAAATTAAAATCGAAGCCAAAGGCAGTAGAATAAAAGGAAATCAGCATTCAGAGCTTTTGAGATCTCCGATGAATCTCTTACCGAAACTCAGTAAGTTGGCTGTGTCGGAGGAGCCTACCAGAACAAACGGGCAGAGAGGCTTGAAAGGGACCAAGTATAAATAACGAATGCGATAACAACACCCTAATGATCATTGTACGAAGTACACCGTTGGTCTCATATTTGAATTATTGATCTGCCTGCATGTCTATTGTGTAAGACAGCTTTGATGCATTGTGGAAGGCTATAAATAAAGAGTATATTTCCCTTCAACTTTGTTTCAAATAGTGAAAAGTATCATTACGTATTTATACCTTCCTGCAACCAGGAATCTCAGATGGAATAGGGAACAGACATGGAGCGTCCCTGTTCATTGTTTTCACATGGCCCTAGGCCAGATTTCATCACAAATGCTAATACACAACGAGAATGTTGAAGCACTGTTCGATGTTCATCTGGGAAGGACTAGACTATCAAAACGCTCATTCGAAAAGGAAGGCACACTGCATGCGTAATTAGTCACTGGGGCATTTTGTATAATATCACAAATAACTTGTTAACACAACCGGGTAAAATGTTGATTTTTGGTGCAAATGTTATCAAACCTGGTCTGCAGCTCTACAGAAAATATACTAACTCTTGACAAGTATAGTGTACACAAACGCGAGCGCGGGCGCACGCACGCACACAGACTCACACGAACAAATGTAGCGTTTGCGTCTGCTGTATTTTACATTTTTCCGTATCCAAATCACGTTTTAGTCCCATCACGAAGAGGTAACATAAATTGGCAATCGTCGATAATAAAGTTGTATGTTGTGAGCATATCTTTGGTCCAGAGTGCAAAGAACGTGCACAATTTGTTTGCGAACGATTTATTTTGCGCGTTTTATAAAATATTCAAGAATTCGTTTCAAGTTATTTTGGCTTGAAAACAATTCTGTTTGATATTATCCCACCACATTTCGGCAGCATGCGCTCGCGCACATTCGCAGCAGGTTGCCTATAAAACGAAACGTAAGCACGCGCTGACACTCAGAGGAAAATAATCGTGAAGCTGTGCAGGGGCTGGAAAAATGAGTGGAATTTCTTCAGCGGGGTACATGGCATAGGTTTCACTATTGAGAATTAAAAAAATAACTTTAGATCAAGAGACTGGCAACCTCTCGAAGCTTTATTTTTCGTTGACTGCAAAATCAACCCAGCAATAAACGTGGACATACTTCCGTTAGACCTTAAAGGCAAAAAGTCCTAGCCTGAAGAACTTTCTGATAAATTCGTTCGAGCAAAACCGTTAACTGGGAGCTATTTAGTAATCACCATGCAGATTAACAATAATAGTGGCTTGCTATTAATGGGGTTGAGCGTTTGTGGTGGGTATCAAGACGAACTGGAAAGTAATATAACAGCTGGAGCTCTAAACAACCTCTCCCTGAACTGCTGGTTGGACCTTCTGTCCAAGGAGTCTGCCACAGAACTTTATGGGGACGGTGCCAACTTGCAGGTAAGCTTATAAATAAGGCTACTTATTTGTGGATCATAATTTAGACATACATTTATGTGCGATTGGACTAAAGGTGGGAATGAGCAAACCACAAAAACATACTTTTTTGTTATGTTATTCTTAGCATAACATAATGCTTAGAGGACAATAATAATAATAATAATAGCGCGATTAACTTTGTTATTGTAGTCTACTGCATGAGATCATTGTAGAATTTTCAAACCCCACTACATTGTACCATGCTATTCCCACAACGGCTTGATTTCACAGGTGCGAGTGGTCATTGCACTGGTCTACCTCGTGGTGTGTGCGCTGGGACTTGTGGGTAACCTGCTCGCTCTGTTCCTGCTCCATTCCCGTCACCGAGGACATTACTCTTCCATCGACTGCTTTGTGATGAGCTTGGCGTTCACCGACCTCCAGTTCGTGCTCACCCTCCCCTTCTGGGCTGTGGACACGCTGCTGGACTTCCACTGGCCCTTCGGCCGCGTCATGTGCAAGATTGTCAGCTCGGTCACCACCATGAACATGTACGCCAGTGTCTTCTTCCTGACCGCCATGAGCGTGGCCCGCTACCGCTCCCTGGCAACCTCGCTGAAGATGGGGAGCCCCAAAAAGGCTGCCGCCCGTGCCAGGTGTGCCAGCTTGGTCATCTGGTTGGTGTCCCTGGGGGCCACCCTGCCTCACGCTGTCTACTCCACCACCGTGCAGGTCGGTTACCGTTCAAAAAGATGTCCACTTTTTATGTTTCACAGCATAACTAACCGTTTTCTTTGTGGGGGGGTTGTTTTTCGACTTTCAGGTGGCTGATGACAAGCTGTGCTTGTTCCAGTTCTCCTACTCTGATTCAGGCCACTGGGACCCCCAGGTGCTGCTGGGCCTCTACAAGCTGCTGAAGGTGCTGCTGGGATTTGTAGTTCCCCTGGCGGTAATCAGCGTCTGCTACCTCCTCCTCTTGAGGTTCATTTTGAGCCGCCGAGCCGTTGGCGGCGCAATCAGTGAAGGCGTCGCCATGAGGTCCGAGGGGGAGCGCTGTCGCCACAAGCGCCGCTCCAAAGTCACCCGCTCCGTCACCATAGTGGTTCTGTCCTTCTTCATCTGCTGGCTGCCCAACCAGGCGCTGACTCTGTGGGGGGTGCTCATCAAATTTGACCTGGTGCCCTTCAGCAAGGCTTTCTATAATGCCCACGCCTACGCCTTCCCCCTGTCTGTGTGTCTGGCCCACGCCAACAGCTGCCTGAACCCAGTGCTGTACTGCCTGATCCGACAGGAGTACAGGGCTGATCTGAAGGAGCTGCTGCTCCGAGCCTCTCTCTCTATCCGGAACCTTTGCACTTTGGCCCTGAGGGGCAGGAAGGTGGGGGGTGCACCACGCAGCGTGGTGGTGGTTCGCTAGGACGGCGGAATACGCCTGGACACACGTGCCGAGGAGGAATGAAAAGGATTTAACATGTCAATGACTCACAGCTGTAGACGCCACCCGCCCATATGAACATTACTGAGTTCTTACCACGACCCAATTTTGTGTTTATTCGTAGAAATACTAAGCATCAATTATGTTACTGAATAAATTACAAAATCATTAAGTGGGGGGCTCACTGCTCCACACACTTGAGTCAGTGTCGTGGGTGAAATACGCAAGCGACCGAGTGCTGTCCCCCACTTCTGTCAAGGGGGCAGGCAGCTTGTTTTTCCAACTCACACTTGTTCAGTTTCGCTGCCATCCAACACTAATTCCCTCCACTCAACGTTGAATGCCAAGCGGGAAAATAACACACTCAACACTCATCCAGGGATGAACCATCTTGCTCCCCCCCCCCCCCCCCCCCCCCAGTTAGGACAGTATTTACACTACTATCACTGTGGCTGACACAAAGCCATCTAAGAAACCAATTCAGACTATTCAGCATATTTTTGATTGATTTTATGTAAAACTACTCAAATCTTTCTGGAAGTCAAACTTCAGGGCACCAGTGTACTGAGTTTGACCCTGAAGGGTCCTAAAGCCAAAGCTGGCTTACAAACACAGCAGAGGAACGATGCTATGTTTGCGGTGTGAGAAACACATCATGTGGACATGTGCTGCAGGGTTGCCATTGATGGATTCCCTGGTTGAACTGGAAGGATTTAGTGAGGAAATGTTACGAAAGGAACCAGAGGAGGAGGGTGATTTGCAGCCAACGCGTTTGTGAGACGTGCCCATTAGTATTGTTGGCAGGAATGTGTATTAGCGCCGTAATGCAACAAATACTGTAAGAGAGAATTGAAAGCCTGAAGTAAATTACTCACTACTTACTTAAAAAAATTAAAATAAAAATTAAATTAAGTCATCAAAAAATGTTAAAAAACATCCAGTAGAGATTCCTCTACTTAGGTTTTTTCCAAAACCCAGAGAAAACCCTGAAGATTATATATTAGGAAATAGTTTCGTTTTTTACTCTGAATTTATTCTAACTTCATTTTGTGGTTAACTTGCTTGCTTCTCTGAATCGATGAAAGGTTTGATTTGGTTGGACACACAAGCAGTGTTTAATCAATCAGTAGAAAAACACAAATTATGATAAGATATTGATGTTGGTGGTCTGTCTTGCTGTGCATTGCCTTGTGGATGGTTTACTTCTGTGCCATCAAATGAAAAGTACCAAAAGGAGAAACAAAAGGGTTTCTTGATGTACAATAATGTTGATCTCACTCCCTCGCCTGTTTCTCACAAAGCCCATGGTTTTACTAAAGCGTTCTAGTCAAAATCTCTACATGGCTGCCAACTGCAAATTCAGTCGCTAACGCTGGACATCTTGTCCAAAAGCCAGGGGATTGACCAAAGTCAACAGTAGCTGCTCTTTCGATTTGCCCTTTTTGCAACCTTTAGTACGACTAATGATTACTATTATCTTCAGCCCACATACGGGGCCACATTGAAGAAATCACATACAGGCTTCAATTTCAAGCCAGATAGCATCAACCCAGATTCCGACCTTCCTTCATGCAGCGTTATCTCGGCAGGATTCACCTGCTGCTCGTAGAAAGGGTAAGGGAGACGTCCTAGATCAGTGAGAAGCAGAGCAGCGCTGTAATTGAATGCTAATCTGAGTCTGTGTCCGGGCCATTGTTTCGTCCCATCTATTCTTACCATCCTGTTTCTTTACCTGCTTAATACTAGAAGAAGAAAAACAACAACCTGCTGAGCTATTGTAAAGCAAGAAACTCCTAAAACGGTATCGTTCTGTAGCATGTGAAGTTGTATGACTGTGTACAAACTAACAAGGATTCAGGGTGAAATAGATTTTGTCAATGGCAAATGGTTCAGTCTTTTTCTTTCCTGTGACTCTGCAAACAACATCCACTCATCCGTCTTAAACCAAATTGCTTCAATTTTTTCCAACAGAAATGCAGGGGGAGCTCAGAGAGAGACACTTTCATTTAAGTTGTTTCACGATTTCAGAATGGACCCCTGGTAGCTGTGGGGAGATTGTCCGTGACACATATTGATCCGCGAGCATTATAGTCCCATAATCAAAGAAATGGAAGATAGATGTTTCAGGGGGGAAAACACTGCTTGGCTGGTCTCTAAGCCTTTCACTCTAAACAAGCGGAGAACCAGTAGTCAATCCTACAAGGAAATAAAGGATATATGTGTTTGAGGCCATTCGACTTGTTCAAAAGCTGGCACCAAAGCAGCAATGAGGAAAAAGTTGTTTCAGGGTGGAGCTGAAAGTAGAGAAAACTGCAAGAAAATTGCATGTATAACAAATAATAAAGAACAAAAAAACTAGACCAGAGTACTAAAAGTGTGAGAAAGTTGTAAGTGTTGTAAACGGACTAATATTTAGTATTTATGCAAAAAAAATAAAAAATAAATAATAATAATCTGATTAATTACAAATGACTCCACAGCTTGAGCTTTAAAAAATAGAATAGAACAGAAAAACTAAAAACGTGTTTGGACCCAACATTTAAATAATGGTAAAGCAATGATAAACTTAAGAAAGCAAATCTTAATATCCACATAGTTGGTGTTTAAGGCCTAATCAGCACCGTTTTAATCGTCTAGTATATCTGCGTGTGCATGCACAAGTTTGCACATATACAATGCACAAACTTGTTTTTAAGTGTTTGCTAGCTTTTCAATATTTGTGTTATTGGTTAGGCTATTAACACCAGACCTGACGTAACTGTGTTTCAATGATTAATTATATTTTGCATGATCATTGTCAACTCAAGATCAATTAAATAGGCTAATTAATACAGTCACGCGCGCTCCAGTTTGTTAGAACAAGGTTTATGACCCACTGTTCATATGTCTTGAAAGCTGAACTTCTACTGCGTGTGGACCTGGGCCTCCGAGATTTTGTCGCTTGGAAATATAAATACTGAGTAAATTACGTTTTTTTTCTTCTATACTCTAGTCTTCTATACAGAAATCTCCACTGAATAAACAAGCTGCGAGTTTCTTGCCAGCGTACTAGTCCCATGCTAAACAAACAACTTGATCATACATAACGAAACAGAGTTAAGGTTGTTTCCATCAACATGCGAGTCTGCTCGCTTAAAACCGTTTCGCAACCATTCAGAAGCTCACTATTAAGGCGATTTGCGTTTAACATTAGAAAATTGCAAAGAAACAATCCCCAATGGCTGGCTTTCATTGAAATAATATAGCAATCTAGAACAAACACCTGGCTCAAAAGAAAGCGAGTAGCTGTGGCTGGAGGAATTGAAAGTCTTTCAACTGGTCCGTGATAGAACCATCTATGACTAACGCAGGAAAACATTGGTTTTCTCTTGCGCACACGAGACATTTTTAGCCTTGTTTTCCAGGACACCTATGTGTTTTAGCAGGCTGAATAATTAGTTTCAGGGCGGCTCATGAGAGGGAGACCCAATAATTAAAACGTTGTGTCCTGTTGGGCAACCCATATTCATGAATGGCGTCATCCGATTTAATCCAGTATCTGCCTTCTGTTTAAATAATTATCATTTTAGCACTAACTTATTTGTATACGAAAGAACCATGTGCAGCTCACGGAAATGAATGCTGTTTCGCCTTTAAATTTCTAGTCCTTACAGAACCAGTCAGGCTCTCATCCACTTGTGGGGCATGTGATGCCGGACAGGTAATCACAGGCTACAAAGTAGGCAGGAGATCGTCTGAAGGTGCAAACAAAGTGTTGGAGTGTTTAACGAAATCAAAAGGTTGCAAACAAAAGTTGCAGGTGTCTCCCTCAGCTCGTCTCGGGATTCCTTTAGCCTCCATCACCAGTTCGTCTTCTTTCCTATTGAGGTGGTTAGCTGGTTCACCTGTTCTCTGAAAAACAAGCCCAGACCATCAACCAATCTCTGGACTGTGTTTTCCGTTTAGTACCTGTCCAGCTCATCAGCTCAAGTGACAGCAGCTGTGCTCAATTGGTGTGGCTTCAGGTGCCGACGCCAGAAGTCCTGAATCACCACAGTAATTATCTTACAAAGTTACGAGTGATGGAAGAAGGGATGAAGTTTTCACCAAATTTTCAACACGTTACAAACAAAGAAAACATATTAAAATCAAGTATGGGCTGTGACTTGGTATTGCCCTATCGCATGAAATATGCGCTGTATCTACATGCGTTTTAACATTTCTGGATAAGCCTACATAAACCATTCCAAAAATGGAAACCGTGTGAAAGCCATACAATCTTAAAGCTAATTGAGTTCTTGGCCCTGAGGAATTATGTGTCAGCCACTGCACTAAAGACGTCCATTAACAACTGTAACCATGGCAATGTCCAATGTCAGACACTCTTTCAGCAATCATTTTAAACAAGACAGCTAGTTATGACTGTCAAAGGCAGTGTGTAAAAAAAGCTTGTCTAGTGTACACAATGTACAGGACAGTACAGGTTTCAAAAGCTTTAAAAGAAGAAAGGACATTCCAAAAAAGGAGTGAACCGCAAACAAGCTTCATGAAAGTGAAAAAGGTGCTTGGCATGTAATTATGCAGGGCTGTATGTCAAACACTCAGACCTGACAGGGGTTTCTCATTTACAGCACCAGGCAAGATCTCCATGCCCCAGCTGGTCTCCATGGTTATGGACAAAGGAAAAAGCTATACCATACATAGAAAGTGAAGATCATCAGAGATAGAACAAAATGTCCAGAGCTCTAATGGTCTGGTCCACCTCACATCTGTGTCCCACTCCCCAGCAGCTGGCACAAGGAATCAACACGGCTATTTCACACACCCTTACAAGCACCCACACACACTAACACGCTGTACTCAGTCTTGATAGACCTAATGGAGAAGTGGAAGCAAGCCACTGCCACAGAAGACTTGGGTGAGACACCAATTCAATGTATTTGACTAATCTCGTGGTATGCGCCTGGTGTGTGCTAGATTTCTCAAAGGAACGCTGGTTTGACGTAGCTTCAGGAATAGTATTAGTAGTACAATTTCGCAAAAAAAATCTAGTCTGCACAACACCACTTACACACCTTCTTCGGAAAAAACATCTGCCAGAAAGTGATAGGTTCAACACCTTGGAGAGTTTGTCCCTATATTGTCCCCGCCATGGCTTCAGTCCCAAGGGGCTCCATCTAACTGGAACCGAATGATGATGAGTGGCACATCATCCAATCCCTTCCTTCAGTTACACTGGGTCACAGCCGTCAGAGCGTGGCACCTTCCACTCAAATACCTGACAGCCACCAGCGTATCAAGAGACAGATTCCTCCATGACTTCATGTTACGCTCACATGGAGATGTGGAGGTGCAGGTGCATGTTTTAACGTAGTTCCGTTAATGGAATGTGAGTATTACCATAAATATTATAGAACGCATGCATTTGAGGTGCCTTACGGTGGGTTTAATAACAAAGAGCACCAGGAGATTAAGCATGGCAGGGCCATATGTCCAGGTTCATCATACGCACTGATGTGTACAACAGTATTTATTACCAAAATAATAGTCTAAAAAAGTACAGAAAAACAGGGCTGTGGATTTCTTTTCTTTCTTTTTTGTTACATGATTGCAACACAATCAACCTTTCACGCCAAAATATACAAGCAACAGCTATTACATACACAGCATGAGAAATACAACTCCAGACCTGTAGGGGGTGGTTTTGCCTAGATCTTTATATCCATGCTAGGGAAACCACAATGATTTATACAAAACAGGGTATTATTATGGATGCAAATTGCATATTGCAATGCCTGCACCCTCTAAAATCACCTTCATCTTTCCAACCTAGCTAAGTAAGGAACAATCGAGAGTCCCCTTTTCATTAAGGAATTTGTGAAAAGGGGGCCTCCTACTGCCTATGGTGTAGCAAAATGTTCTCTCTACCTGGATATCCGGAGAATAAAAACACCTGGGCTTCCCTGACCAATACAGACAAAAGGAGAGAGACAGACTAGGATAGATTGTCGACTAGGACGCTAAAGGTTCAGTCTTTGCTTGGACGGTCTGCGGGGGGTTTGGAGAACCTTTAGGGGAAGGAGGGACTTTATTCCCTGAGGAGTTGGGCTTGGACCCCATGCTTTCTGGGTCCTGGTTCAGAACCTTTAAGTCTGTTTGTACCTGAGAGTTTCTCTCTTTGGGAGTCTCCAGTGGAGAGTCTGCTCTCTCTTTCTTTACAGCCTTTCTCCCATCATCCTCATCCTGTTCTCCCCCTTCTTGTCCTCCTCCTCCTCCCCCTTCCTCTTTTTTCGGTTTAGCAGGTCTTTTTCTATTTTCCTTCTTGAACACCTTCTTCACTTTCTCCTCCGAAGGCACAACGGTGTTGAGCTCAGAGGTCCCCGTCGAAATCTCGCAGAGAGTTGGCCCCTCCCACTTTGGAATTTCCAATTCCAGCAGCTCCATCAGCTGGCTCATGACCGCGTCCACGTAACCATGGACACGGAGGTGTGCGTGCTTGTCCTGGTAAATGGAAACGGACAGGCGGAAATGGAGGAATGGGACGAGAGTTTTCTTAAAAACCCCGGTAAGAAACAAGCTTCTAGAGCCGGTCGGCCAGTTGAAGTGCGTGTGTGACTCACGTGTTTGGTGGCCTGCAGATTAACAATGGCCACCTTGCCGCCCTTGCGCTTGGTGAGCAGCGGGAGGTCTCCGCTGGGTTTAATCTGCAGGGAGGTTCCCAGAGTCAGGGCTAGGTCAGCCTGCCTGGGAGCACAAGCAGACACAATGGCA
Organism: Aplochiton taeniatus; assembly: GCA_017639675.1. Lineage (NCBI taxonomy): Eukaryota > Metazoa > Chordata > Actinopteri > Galaxiiformes > Galaxiidae > Aplochiton > Aplochiton taeniatus. The sequence goes on from CM030189.1 coordinate 4,868,632, forward strand.
CAACTCGTGAAGGCACGCTCCAATACTCTTTACCAACTTATCGTCGCCACAAACCGTTATTTTACAAACATACAACGTATACTACTGCCTCATACGCCACCTAACATGAGCAGCTATTGAGTGCGATCTAGTCTAGTCTAATCACACAAACTATCCAACAAAGCTAAGTAACACCACAGACAGTGTGTATGGCTAGAGTCAATGAGAGAGGATGCAGTACTGTGGGTGAAAAATGCCTAGAATGGTCACTAGGAAACAGTCTGGTTACTTTTCTCTCTCTCTTTCCCATTGTCGTTCAGCAATAGGTTGCAACAAGGTGAATGCTTCCCACCGTAGATACTGTTCATCACTGGGCTCACATTTCCCTTTTGCCTTGTCCTCGTCGCTTACCTGCTGGCGTCTTCGGCTTTGTTGAGGTCTTTGTCTGGTAGGGCATCCTCCCAGTCCAGGATAGTGCTCAAAAACTTTCCTCTGTAATCACACACACACACACACACACACACACACACAAAACACTGAAATTATGCAAGAATCAATAAAGCCACAATCCAGGTAGGCACAGTGATTTTAATGCTTATATAGAATTTGGGTTGAGAGCAGATTTCATTAGGGCTTTTTGAAGTGGGCACCTCCTGTTGAATCAGCCTAATCCCACCAAAGCCCCACAAGGCACAACAGTGACCTCTAACCCCGACCCCCCCCCCCCCCCCCACCCCACCCTTGCCTATTCCGGTAAGATTGTACACAGATTCCCATCAGCGTTACCTGCAGGCCCGGAGTCCTCTTGAGCGGACCACATCGCAATAGCGGCCTGTTGGCTTCAGTCCCATCACGCCGATCACCTTCTCTCTCACACACTGCCTGCAAGACAACACCTTCCATGTTCAATCCCAACGAATTACATCCGCTAAGACAACCTAAGCCACCACGACAACCAGCAACTCTCTCTCCACTCACTGTTGTCGGAGTAAATACACATTTCTTCTTTAAATCATACCACTCAGATAAATGTTATCTACATGTCTTATTAAGAAGCGAGAAACGTAAGAGTTGTGCCATACTTAAAGCAAGTGGTGAGGCAAAATATGCCAACGTTTTAATGGATGGAAAATCATCGCAGCCTTTTGTCCTCAGGCCAAAGCAAAGTGATGTGTGGACAACAGGTGTCGACGCACACACATAACAGTAGGTGCCCTTGTCGTGACAGCTGCATATCAAAACCAAATTGCAATTCCCATTAGTATGCGACAGGCATGGATTTCCTTGCCTCAGGTATTTCCACCACAGAACAGTCTGATTTTCATTTCCACATGTATTCAGACACCACTGATTGACAGGCTGACAAATGAACTTGCTGTATTCAAGCACATTGCTCCGAATATTAACAGAATATGTATGTGTGCTGAAGTACCTGGCACATTTCTCGCACTCCTCAACAAACATGTTTCCATGGAGCTCTGATAACAGGTCCCTAAAAGCAAGAGAAAAAGAAAGAAGGAGAGAGAGAGAGGGCGTTGAAGAGGGGGCAGGTAATGGACACCATTATTTCCTACCGTATAATCATTCAGAATACAACTCACACCGTTTATCTCACATTTAAAATACATCTCAATATCCTTTTTGGAAAGAAAATGAAATTGTGGTGTGCATTACCCATACATTTTTTTTAATGATTATATTTGGCAAAGGAAATCCAGCTATTTCATTTCCTTTCCCTTGATCCTATCTGAATTACATATATATCCTCTTGCTATGGAAATAGACTTCTCCTAGGAAATATACGTATCAAAATGAGCCGGCACGGATGACAATAAAGAGTTTATAAAGGCATGGATCACGGAAAAATATATTCAAAAGATCTGAATAATTATGCTATATCGTCAAGACCATGCCTTTCTCGAAGGAATGCGTACAAAATTGAATTTCTAATATCTGGAATCACCTCATCTTCTGCAGAGCTAGCCGTGCTTCAAGTCTCACCGCCCCCCCCCCTACTCTAACCCTACCCGCACACACACACACACACACACACACACACACACACATACACACACTAATAATTTCTATAAGGCAACATAACACACCTGGATAACATTCCAAAAAGCGGTAAAAGAGACTTTCAAACTGAGGTGGACAGTACATTTCAGTTCAACTCACAACAGAGTCGGGTTTATAGACATGGCTCATTTGCAGACAGGGTCGGGAAGATATTATGTTTCCCCTTGCATACTTGCATTTGTATAATCCATATGTGGTGTAAGTGGCACGGTTCCCAGAGTAACACTGTCAAATTAAAGGATGATTTATTACAACGTGCCTTTTTGTGGGCTATTTAGATATTTTTTCATAAATCACGTATATAATTTCACATTAACCTGACATACTGTGAGCCGCGTGCAGCCAGTGGCAAAGTAGCTAATTAAAGCCACCTTGTATATGTCATGCTCGTGTCACTTCTGTGTAGAATTAGATATGGGCAGGTGGAGCACAAAATGGCCGACTGACTGCAACTTCAGCCCAGAATGTGACACTCCATGCTGTGAGACCTGACAGGGAACAACAGATCTGAACATAAATCCACAAGCTCTCCAATCTGCATATGAACCCAGTAGACACCAGTGGATGTGAACGCTGCCCACACAGTGTTGGAAGGCCAGAAACAACCTGTGACGTCTGCCTGGGCCCTGGGTCCACGGCTTGTTGAAATGAAAGATCTGGCGTGCTCAACTCAATTCAATAAATGATTGGGTGCCGACTCCAAAAATATACTCGAAAACAAAAATAGTCAGCACTTGTGAATGGGTGTAATACCACTTTTCTTTATTTGACTTTAAACGGCCGTATTGTAAGCTGTATGGTTAAACAAAGAAAAGTGGTATTACACCCATTCGCGAGTGCTGACTTTCTTTTTGTTTCCACGGCTTCTGTTACCTGGGGAAGCCTGAGCGGACGTGGAGGCCGTCCACGTTCTGGCTGATGAGGTACTTGAGGTAGCCTGCCCTCTGGAGCCCCAGAAGGGCCATGTGGGTCAGGCTGGGCTGGGCGGCCTCAAAGGTGGTGTCAAAGCGGGGCGTCTCGCCCTTCTCCTCCATTGTCCACACCCCCTTAGGACCCCTGGGACACAGAGGGGTCGACATTTAAAGACAGACAAGGAAAGACAAAGTGTTTGAGAGGAATTGACAGGGCCATGTACATAGTCAATGGGAAGGGCCACACAAATTAGGACTGATTTCAGATCAGCAAGAAGTGAATGCCCTAATCTAACGTTTTCAGAATATGACTGAGAGGGTTGGGGATGTAGTTTGTAAAGCGACTACGCTGCAATTTATGCCTTGCGACGCACTGACAGAAGACAACAACTTTGCGGCTACTAGCTTTTGAGAGACTGTCCACATTCCAAAGCCGCATCGCCCTAGAACTCGCTACAACTGTGACAGCTGCTGGGCGATGAAGGATCGGAGCACATTGGTATGCTTGACACAAGCCTAAACTTCAACGGACGCTGATGGTCTGTAACGTATTACCATGGTACTCCTTTTGAACCTGCGTGGGCCCAAATCTCTGGGCATTAGCAGCGTGATGCACGCGTTCACAGCCACAGTCAGTTCAAAGACTTAGACCAACATAGAGGTGGGGGGAATGCGTCAGTTCTCACGCACATGCCCTCATAAAAAAAGGATGGGCACAGACTTCTCTCCCTTTCCCTCTGCTTTAATGGACCATATGAGGGTGAATTTCATGGAGCGTGAAACCTGTGGTTCTCTGTGTGCTTCCTACTTTCCAGTTTATTTGACTACTTTGCTGTACGTGTAAAGGTTATATTTAGTTAGCATTGGAAATGGTATTACTCAAACCAAATCAGCCTGAAAGCACAATTCCTGTGTGTGTGTGTGTGTGTGTGTGTGTGTGTGTGTGTGTGTGTGTGTGTGTGTGTGTGTGTTTCATGGAGGCCAAGGGACTATTATAGCTCTATTTGAAGTCCTATCAGCTTGATAGACAGCTAATGAAATCAGACTAATGAAGTATGAACAGCTATCGTCCCCTTTTATTCAAGAGCTGGGGTGAAGCAGTGCAAGAAGGAGCTTATTGTACTTTGATACTGAGTCTATTTAAATACAGTGCTTATAATAACGTCCCTCATCTAATGAAGCAATGGAGAGCATAGGCCACTGAACTACTGAATGGCTAAAAATAGCACAGAAACAAATGAAAAAGAAAAAGTAGGAAAACATGAAAGTTTCTTCCAATCAAATGTGAGTGAGAACTACTTTTAAGGTTGACAAGTCAAAAGTTACATTTCTCAACAATTGAAAAGATACATGGTAGAAAATGTATTAGGCCTATACGCCTTTTACTAATTCTAAACTTCCATCGATCATCATAAAGTTCACACTAGTTTTTCTTTGATCAGAGGATTTGCCACAGATAAATATTGGCCAGTGCCACTACAAATGGCAGGCCAAACAGCTATGCTGAAGGGGAAAAATAAAAAACAAATAGAAAAGGTTTTCTGCCAAATGGGGCTCTATCACCCCCCTCTGGATACTTTGCACTATTGTTAAAGACTGCAACCAAATGTCACCTCTCATCTTGGAGCAAATTTGCCATCCCTATTACAAAAGTTCCCCTCAGCAGATGTCACTGTGGCATTTGATGAAAAATGGACATTATGGTATTATAATGGTAAAATACTTGAGGCTGGTAAGATGACACAGAATCAAACTGGTAACATCGTACACGAATGACGTACACCTACTCAACTCCAACATCACCCCAATTATAAAAAAATATAGGCCTACGGTAACAATCATTCATTGTTAGCTAGTATGACTTATGATATTTTATGCTTTTACAGAATATTATGCCGTTTAAAAAAGAAAAAACAGCTCCTCTTATTGCTTTTAGAATCAAATTTGTTTGGGGTGTTTGTGTCAATGTATATGTTACTGTGTTTTGCTTCTCCATGAAAATGTTTCTTGTGATTTAGTAAATCAAATAGAAATGATGAGAGAAATAGGCCTACTACCGGGATACAGCTTCATGGTAAACTTGTTGACTTATTACTCTGATTCAACATGCAGTAAACTGTGTACTTTTCAGAACATACACTACAAATCTCCCGTGGGGAAACTGAGTGAGGCTGGAGTACAAGGTCTGTCCTGTGGAGGTTGGATTCCATGGATTTGTGGCAATATCAACAACTAACTACTTCAGGAAATCGGGATCTACGGCAAAGAATTGCACCAGATCATTAACGCTGTATCAGATATAGCAGAAAGATGTAGCTAGTGGCTGTGGCTAAAAAGGAAAGATCCAATATGGGCATAAAAGAAAAGAACATCATGTCGAAAAAAACAAGAATGTGGTTTCATCTCGGGACAAAGGTTTAGAGGAAAGCTTTCCTGCTGAGCGTGATTTTACCAAGCCAGCAGGAATAGAGAAGGGCAGGATTATTTTCAGATAGTAAGTATCCCTGCAGGGCTGACAAAAAAAGGTCTACAGGAATAGAGTCTCTTTGTTGGGGACTCTAATGTCTTGCCTTCTGCATACTCTGCTATCAACAATGAGGTATCATGATTCATGATACCATTTAAAACCTTGAACTGTCACTGGAAGGGGCACTCGCCGCCTCCACTAAAGTTAAGTCGCTGTGTTGGTGCATGGCACATTCCTCTCAAGATTGGCTAATTGAGTTTACACGAAATGCAACTGTGATATAGTTACGCCTACATTCTGTCAAGCATGGAAATAAATTACAATGAAAGTTGAGCTGACTTTTCTATATTGGTATATCAAAAGTATATCTAGATAATTATTGTCATTATTCTATTGCCCATCCCAATTTACTGGCACACAATAAACTAACCAAATAACCCAGTGATTTACGCTCCCCAACTAAATTCAGTTGTTGATTCCTGTAGAAGATAAAATACCTTCAAACTAAAACCTTATGAATGAGCAGTATGGAAAATGTCCTAGCCTTAAATGCATGACGCCAGGGCAGATAGCAAGGCATCTCCTGTCTTGGCGATGTTACCTGAAGTCAGGTATGCCTGAGGAGGTGCTGATCCCGGCTCCAGAGTGGACCACCATGTACTTTGACTCTCTGATTAGTTGAGCCAAAGTTTCGACTTTTGCCTTCAACTCCTCTGGACTGTCAAACACCTGTCCCAGGCACGGAAAGAGAATGTCAGGTGTGAGACAACATAGGAGGTGTGGTGGCCAATGGGACTTAATTCCCTGCAGACAAACTTCAGTGCAAACCGTGTTGTGCACTTTACATGCTGGTAAACAGCGTCAATTCGGAAATACGATATGCAAATAGGTATTACAGAAACTTCCTGGGCGCCCTAAATGTTCCTACTTGATACAAGTTGTCATTAGAGGGTTTGAATGGCGTGATATTTTCAAAACGAGCTAACGTTCCCTGCGCTAACTGGCTAACAACAGACACAGCAAGCGGCCGGGGTCGACTTACCTCAGGGAGCCCGCATACACCTTTGTCTGCATAAGGCGAAAGTCCAGCTGCATAGTTTATAGACATGACGGGCGCCTGTACACTGGCTTACAGTACAAATGTATTTTTAATATTTCTTTACACGAAATAAACAGCAGATGGGTCCTTAGTCAAGAGATCAAGCAGCTCCTTACTTTTCCTGTGCGCTCACATGACAACGTCATCAATAAGTGACGGTGGACTACAGAGAACGCTTATCCCTCTCCCTAAATAAAACCCAAGTTGAACCACATGCAGTTTGATCTTGTAAATCAAGCTGGTGGTAAATGGTCTCAATAAAAAATAAATAGCCATGTTTAACCAAACAGTCAACAGGATTCCATTACACCCATTTGGCCTAGGATTCCAAGATAGTTCCAACAAAATAGCACTCGCGCTTGGAAAGACTTATCTACATGTTCACTTAGTAGTGAAAGAGAGTTGCTATATCAACTTTGTTAGTAGTATGTGTTAGCTTGCATACAGTTAAATTGTATGAATGCATACAATTATCAATATACAATTATTAGTAGTTTTACTAATATTCTGCTACGTACACTATTGCTATCATCATTCTATTAACCTCTTAATAAAGTACTATCCTTAGATATGATGCAAATTCACCTCACTGAATGACTTTCGAACGTTCAATTTCAATAAAGATCTTTATTTTTAAATAGAGTAAAACCTAAAACAATTACAGTTAAAATGAAACAATGAGAGAAACAAGGTGATCATCCATACAGCCAGAAATCAGTAAACATTCAGTGTAAAATCCACTTAATAATTGCAGAATTAAGATTTGACTTGCTTTAAAATGTTGTGTTATGCAATATCCTGAGAATAAAAACTAAAGGTAAATTGAATGAGTAAATGAAAAATATTGCTGATAAAATTGACACACCTGCATTAAAATTCAAGACACCCAATCCCACCACCATCACCACCACCTAAAAAACAGTCCATGGACATTTGCGGAAGCTCCCAATCCATCTCCCTCATGACTTCCTTATTCATCTTCTCTGTCGTCATGGCTGATACTGCAACTACATAATTATAAAAGGACGCTTGACCCATTTAACAAACTGACCCTGTCACATTAACCATAATAAACTACAGGCTACATATTTTGTGTATAGACTTAAATGATAAAACTTGCTAATTAAGTAAACAATACAATAAAACTTTGATCCATATCCTCCAGGTATTGGACTTTTCTAAAGACCCCTTCAAGGTCTTGGACTCCATCAGATTCCTCAGAGGGACCTAAAGGACCCTGATGTACGGTACACCCACATAACCTTAAAATTTGAATCACACGCGCATAACCCTCAAACCAGACAACCAACGCATCAAAAAATGTACTAAATCAAATGCTGTCTAAATGTTACCACAAGGGTTCCACCAAATGATGGGTTGACTTTAGGAACTGTGCATTACATTGACCTGGGTATTTCTCTGATCACCAAGTCTTCTTTTCCTTCAGGGCAGCGTGATCATGAGTTGAGAAAACCAATTCCAAGGTAACCGACATGCCCAAAGGTTTTGGGTAGAGTGTCTTGTCAAGTAGTAGGATAAAAACTCCCAAAGAGTCGAGAGTTGATGATCCATCTTGGAGATATGAGCTCCGGTCACACAAACACCACAGTACGTGAAATATTCAGTGTAAACTAGACAATTACGTTGGTGGGATGAGGGAGGGAGAGGGAGAGGGAGAGTCTGCTGCACCAGTGCAAAAGGTGTCTAATTGTGGTATGAAAGCTGAAATGTTTAATTGTCGTAGGACAGCTAAAATGTTTAAGAGTAACAATGAACAATGTGGCAATAAAGAAAAAATGTACTACGTAAAAACAGGTGCACAGAAAAAAATATTAATTAACAATGAGGGCATTTGTCTGAAAGTGAACCCTCACCAGGACCCTGGAGGGAAAATATTTGCCTTCTGCTGGTAAAAAAAGTGAGAGGTTTAAAAAATGTTCTTTTTTGCAGTCCCCTCAACCTCAAACTCCCTTGACAGGCGAGAGAGAGAGAAAGAGCAGTTGCATGCATCAAATGATTTGGGGGTCATTTTTCATGCACGTCATGATTCCTCATTGCCAGAGTCATCTTCGTCGTAGCAGCGGTCGCCGTCTTCATCGTCATCCTCCAGCTCTTCATCATCGTAGTAATCGTCGTAGAAGAGGTCGGAGCCCTCGTCAGCTGGTGGGGCACGCGTGCGCACGCAGTACTCGGCCAACGTGGTGGGAACCCTCACGCCGTCTCGCTCGGATTCCGCCTTTGTGGCCAACACCTGCTTTCTGTAGGAAACAAAAACACAGACAGTCCTTTCTATGTGAAATGAATGTTACGAAATAGTTCATATAGTTATTATGGTAATAGCTATTTCAAAGTATTACCATTTCGTCAACGTGGGTGTTTACCTGATGATTTCACCGTACTCCCGGTCCTTGCCCTTGCTGTCCCTCCATTTGCGATACATGACAGAGGCATCCACATTAGCAGGAGAAAAGGTGTTGGGCTCGTTCAGTAATGAGATTACACTCAGCAAAATAGTCCTGAAAGACAAACACACACACGCACACACAAATAGTTTTACAGTTTGACGTTTCCGGGGGACATTGGTCACTACAATGTATACATTAATTAATTACATTTTATTTTTGCCACCAACACTGGCCCCTCCCAGATGGATATATACACAATACCACAGACAAGAACAGCAGAAAAAAAGCTATCCACATCAAAATAGACTTAAATAGTAAACAATTTAATATATCTAAGAAGATAAATGTATCCACTTAAATCCTGCCTTATACACACGCATACACACTTAGTCCTGTTTACCATTTGACATGAGGGTTGCGGAACATGTGTGCATGACATGTCAAGGCATGAGACCTAAATAGAATCCACATGTGCTTCCAAGAACCTCTGAAATGGCTCTACTGATGCCAGAAAGCTACACAACATGTGATATGGGCATTAGACAGGGGAAAACTCTGAGAAAACAAAAAAACGAAGGGAAATAAAAGAAAGCGAGGGATGAAAAGGTCGCTACGAGACCGCAGATACCAGGCAATCAAAAAGAGAGATGAAAAGAGGCGTTGCTGATGGTAAGGTTACCTGACATTCTGGGTGGGGTTCCATCTCTCCGAGGGCAGCTCCCCACTCTGAGGGTCATCCACTGGAGGGTGGAGGATGGAAATGCACACGTCTCCATTCTGATAGAGACGGAAGAAATGAAATGCACCTCCATCACTAAGGGTGTAAGTTATTTTGGTTGTATTCATTTTGTTAATTAATTTTGTTGTCCTCATTATGTCTGGGCATACTCTAGATGGCGGCCCCAGCCATGAATTACAGACTATTGCTGTTTATACCTGAAAGAAAAATCTACTGCCCATAGGCCTTGTATACAGAACATTGCAAAACAAGATTACCAACTGGCAGAGTATCTTAGAAATTGTATTAATTCACCCAAACAATTTCCCCAGCCATTTGGTTCCCCAAAGGAAAAATGATAGCCCTGGCTTTGAGACATACTGTTTGAAGCCACGTATACCAGCAGGTATATTAACTTTACCTTCAACCGTGATCGCACTTCTATAGAATGTCTGTTAGAATTACCTCATAAATGTTGGGATGCCACATCTTTGTCAGGAACCGAAAACCAGGTGGTGAGTATGGGTAGTCAATAGGGAACTTGATACGGGCCTGTTGACAAAGAAAGTGTTTTCTATTAGGGATTTTTAAAACAAATGTATATATACATACACCTAAAATGTAAAAATGGACCTAAGAATGATTGGACATTTTGTATGGTTAGTATGTCACTCACCTTGAAATACCCCCCTTCATAGTGGGTGTCTGGGGGTCCAAAAATGGCAACTTCCCAGTTGTACAAATCTGCCTCGTCTACTAGTGTAATTCTAAACCCTTCGACTGGCTCTTCTTGAAGACTCTTCATTTCAAGCATAAGTGCTTTCTGGGAACTTGCTACGTGAGTAGGGCCGTGTTGCGCCATAGCTAGAATACTAAGAGGCCAACGAAAATGTAGCTGATCTCTACTCACACAGCTACTGAACTCGCCAGCTGATCTGGCAAAACAAAAGCGCTTTCTTTGTTTTGAGTGCCCGGAACAAAGACAGGCGATTATGAACTAACGTTTTAAACAAGCCAAACAACAATTTTTATATCCACAATTTAGCTAAATTGGCACGTTCAATTTAACATTAATTCAAAATAATATTCTAGGTAATTGACAAACCGTAGTGAGAATAACGGACCTAGCCACCAATGACCCAGCCGCAGATAAGCCGTAAATCTAGCAGGCTAATGCTACCCAGTTCTTTAATGTATCCACTTTAACCAGGCGGTCATCTAACCTCTCAAGCGACAGCGAATTGGTCCTAATACAAATGTTGTTGAACCAGGCTATGGATGTAGAACTACTGTTTCAGGATGGCAACACAAAATATTTTCCAACTCCGATCGTCAACAATGAAGCAATCACGCATCACTGCCAGCTGAGCTAGCTGGTGGTGTGTTGAAAGGAGTCCCCCTTCCTATCAAAATAGTCAATACAATCGCACTGCTTGCTGGGAATGAAAGTATCTTAAATAACATAGTTTGACGTTCTTGAATTGGAGTGAGAATTCATTCCCTCAGAGTACTGAGGTAGGTAAAAGGAAAAGAGAATACATTTAATGAATATATATTTATTTATATCTAACCCACTTAATTCAGCGATTCGTTTTAGACGGACATTTAAGAACTACAATCACAACACGAGTGACATCACAACATAATCATGTTGTTTTTATTGTTGGAGGACAGCTTTCGCTCTTTTCAAAGTCAATATACGTAATACAGCAAAAGCATGAGTGCAAACATAACGATTACGGCCATTAGTAAGCCTATCGCTAATAACCAAAGTTTATTATTGCTTTAGATTTCATTCCCTTCCCCCAATATTGCACTCGTCCCAATTAGAATTGCCTGACGCATTAAAAGTGCGCCGTTGCTCAGTACAAGACCCCAACAGACCCCGTAATTGCCTGAGCATTCAATAAAAATAAGTTTGAAAGGCATGTACCCATTTTATTCGGGGCCACTTATTATACTTTGGCATTCAAATATATATATATATTTTTTTTTTTAACTTTACATCAAGCAGAATATGGTGTGGTAAGCTGTTTATCACATAGCTCCTATTTACGCGACAGTGTTGATAAGGGCCCAATCATAAGTTCGTCATAGATTCGAAAAAAGAACGTCGGTCCAGTCCTAATTCTCAAAATCGGAACCGCGAAACGATGAACAGGTCCAAAATGAGTAGATCACGAACTCCAGATCACAAGAGAGGTCGGTCTACTGAAAAAAATCGGAAAACACGTGGACGGTCCGAGAGCGAAGACTCGAACAGCACTAGTGGTTCCTCTGGCCGACACCGGACCAATAAGCGAGACTACTCCGAGTCCAGAAGCAATTCCGATGGCGATCTGAGACGTGGACATCGTACCAAGAATACAAGGGAAAATGCAAGGTAAGAATGGAAATACATTTTTTTGAGTGTAGACACTGTAGATGAAAATCTGTAAACATAAGTAAAACAGATTGGTTAACGTCACCACCCTTTCTGTGTGCTCAGTTCAGATTCGGATAATCCGAGGGCGAGGGGAAAACAGGAAAAGAAGACACAGCGAGACCATTCTGATGAGAGAAGACGGGGAAGGAGTCCATCGACGTCGGACTCGGACAGTGATCGAGAGAGAAGGAAGAAGAGAAGTGCAGACAGAGGGAGCCCCAACCGAGAGAGGGATCGGCAGAGGAAGGAGAAAGACAGAGATCGGGAGAAAAGTCACGATACGGACAGAAGGCGAGACAGAGGCACAAGTCGAGATGTAAGCAGAGATGCGGACCGAAGAAAGGATGGAAGACAGAGCAGAGGCCACGATAGAAGCCGAGAGCGCGAAGGCGAGCGAGGGGGATCGGAGAGAAGACGTGGGAGAAATTTCACCGATAAAAAAAGGCAGCGCTCCCGCTCCTCCGAGTCCTCTGGGAGTTCTGGGTCGGATGGAAGAACCCGAAAAGGTTCCCCGGGGTCTAGAGCCGGACGCTCGGTCAAAGAGGAGAAGACCAAACAAAGAGAGATGCTGAAAGCCCTGGAGACCCCAGAGGAAAAGAGGGCCAGGCGATTGGCCAAGAAAGAGGCTAAGGAGAGGAAGAAGAGAGAGAAGATGGGCTGGAGCGAAGAGTACATGGGCTACACCAACGCTGACAACCCCTTTGGGGACAACAACCTGCTGGGCACATTTAAGTGGCAAAAGGTGAGTGAGGGAACAGGGAGAGTTGAACCAAACTATCATGGCGCTGCTATGTAGTATTGGTTAATGGCTTTTTCCTTTGTCATTTCTGTTCTATAAGCCTGCACTTGTCAGCAGAAGAGCTACCAGTTTAGTTTTCTTGATAAACAATCTTTTGTTTTGTTATGCTTAGGCTCTGGATATGAAGGGCATTGGTCACTTGGGTGAGAAGGACCTGAAAGACCGAAACAAACGCATCCAGGAAGAGAACCGCAGAGAGCTGCAGAAGGTAGGGTCCCATTGCCTGGCTGCAGGGACGCAAAACAAGTGTGTCCGTCTATGGGAACAAAGGCAAAGCCGTGTCGAAACGCTGATAGGCAGCTGTTGTCTGGACTTGTGTAGGTGAAGCAGCTGCGTTTGGAGAGGGAGCGGGAGAAGGCCATGAGAGAGACGGAGCTGGAGATGCTGCAGAGAGAGAAAGAGGCGGAGCACTTCAAGACCTGGGCTGAGCAGGAAGACAACTTCCACCTGCATCAGGCTAAGCTACGGTTAGTACGGAGCCTTCTGAAATGTACATCCCTGGCGAAACAATTTGATTCTTTTAGGGGGACACGTCCTAGATCATTCGTATTTTCATATCGAAACCTGTGTGCGTCTTTGTCTCTGTGTCTCTCTCCCCTCTCTGTAGGTCGAAGATTCGTATTCGGGATGGACGTGCCAAGCCCATAGACCTGTTGGCCAAGTACATCAGCGCAGAGGACGATGATCTGGCGGTGGAGATGCACGAGCCCTATACTTTCCTCAATGGACTCACCGTCACTGACATGGATGACCTGCTGGAGGATATCAAGGTGTGTGCGTGCGTGCGTGTGCGTGCGTGCGTGCGCGTGCGTGCGTGTGCGTGCGTGCGTGTGCGTGCGTGTGCGTGCGTGCGTGCACGATGGAGAAAAACATTTATTGGGATCCTGTATTATGCCCACTTCGGTGTCGGTGGAGAACTGCAGGTTTTTTGCCCATTGGACTTTTGAGTGCGCGTGTGTTTATAATCCAGTAAACTTTGTGTGGTGCAGATATACATGGAGTTGGAGCAAGGGAAGAACGTGGACTTCTGGAGAGACATGACCACCATCACAGAGGACGAGATAAGCAAACTCCGCAAGCTGGAGGCGTCTGGGAAAGGACCAGGTCCACAACATTACATTTTACCCGTGCTATTGGCATTGTTGTACTTGCCTGTTTACGAGGCTGTCGACTTCAATCATGGGCTTTTTCAATACCCCTTGTCCTCCTTCTGTTTCACCTCCACTGATATTAAAACGCGATAACAATCTCAATCTATTTACGATGCCGATGAATAGATATCGGCTTGTTTTCATTTGTCACCCCGTGTCCTTGACCCCCGGCCCCCGTCTCTGTCGTCTCCCAGGTGATCGGCGCGAGGGCATCAACACGTCCGTGAGCACGGACGTCCAGATCGTGTTCAAGGGCAAGACGTACAGCCAGCTGCAGGCCCTGCACCTGAACATCGAGACCAAGATCAGGGGAGGGGGATCCAATCTGGACATCGGCTACTGGGAGAGCCTGCTGCAGCAAGTCAGGGTCTACATGGCCAGGGCGAGGTGTGTGTGTGTGTGTGTGTGTGTGTGTGTGTGTGTGTGTGTGAGAGAGTGTGAGATGTTTTGGAAGTATCAGATCTGACCCGTGGTGTTTTCTGACTCGAGTTCCTCGGTGTGCCCCCCAGGCTCAGAGAGAGGCACCAGGATGTGCTGCGTCAGAAGCTCTTCAAGCTGAAGCAGGAGCAAGGAGTGGAGAGTGAGCCTCTGTTTCCCATCATCAAGGAGGAGCCAGAGGAGGAGGAGGTGGAGGAGCAGGCTGCGTGAGTTGGGCATAGACACACACACACACACACACATTCAAACACCGTGGCTGAAGGCCAGTTCAGATCAAAGATGCAAGACGAACGTTGCAGAGCGTCTGATGCAGTTGCTTGGGGTCTCAAAGGAGCTACCGTGTCAAATCACCAAGTGCAGTTTTAGAAAAGTTGTTAGTAATTGCACGTGCTAAATTACTCTTAAGAATAGGTGAACGGAACTCGTAAGAGCTGGCTTCCAACTCCTTAGATAAGTTACCTTGGGCACCGAGTCTGTGCCGCTGCAGGGGCCAAAGACAGCTTCAGTTTCTCGGTGTCCCAGCTCACTGTCTTTACCCTTTTTAAGTGCCACTGCTAACATGGCCAACACGTCACTTGTAACCCAACAAGTCACAAGTAACCCACGTAATACAAAATATCAACGCAGAAGTAGTGCAGTATGCTAGTGCGTCATTATAGAAATGGCCGTCTGTGTCTGAGCAAGTTGCTTTGGCGTGAAGGACCCAGTTTTAGGATGTTTACCATCAGACGTTCCAGTTGCAACCTGTCTCTTTGCGAATCTTTGATCTGAACCGGCCTTGAGAATACACCTGGCACGACTCCATTTCTTACACCGTTCCTGTGCCGTTCCCCCTTCACAGCACGGAACGAGAGGAAGAGATGGCCGTCGAGGAACCTGGCCCGTCCACATCGTCGGCCACCACAGGCCTGGACAAGGAACCGGAGGGGGAGCGGGAGGAAGAGGAGGAAGCCGGCCCCTCCACCTCCGCGGAAGGCCAGGGGGAGAAGAAGGAGGGAGACGGCGGCGGCGAGGAGAAGGAGGGCGAGGAGGAGGAGGAGGTGGTGGAGTCCGTGCTGACCGAGGAGGACCTGATCCAGCAGAGCCAGGCCGACTACGACTCGGGCCGCTTCAGCCCCACGTTGCTGCAGCCCTCGGAGCTGCCCCTGGACACTCACACCATCACCCCCGACGAGGACCTGCAGCGACTGGAGCTGGCTCGCCGGCAGTTGGCGGTCACCGGTGGGTGACAGCAGTGTGTTCACAACGCTTCTTATCTCCCCCCCCCCCCCCCCCCCCCCGCCAAAACACGTTGTCGTCTTGGATATGGTTCCCCCCCCCCCCCATGCCTGTGTTGACTTCTCCGACTCTGCTTCTGTTACCAGGTGATGCCAGCGAGAGCGCGGAGGACGCCTTTGTGCGTCGCGCCAAGGAGGGCATGGGCGGCGACGAGGCGCAGTTCAGCGTGGAGCTCCCCCTCACAGGCAAGATGTACCTGTGGGCTGACAAATACCGGCCCAGGAAACCGCGCTTCTTCAACCGGGTCCACACTGGCTTCGAGTGGAACAAGTACAACCAAACGCATTATGACTTTGACAACCCTCCGCCCAAAATCGTCCAGGGCTACAAGTTCAACATTTTCTACCCCGACCTGATAAACAAGCGCTCCACGCCGCAGTACTTCCTGGAGCCCAGTTCCGACAACAAGGACTTCGGCGTCCTGCGGTTCCACGCCGGCCCTCCCTACGAGGACATCGCCTTCAAGATCGTGAACCGGGAGTGGGAGTACTCCCATCGCCACGGCTTCCGCTGCCAGTTCGCCAACGGGATCTTCCAGCTGTGGTTCCACTTCAAGAGGTACCGCTACAGAAGATAGAAGGCCCGGGAGGCTGGCAAACACCTCACCGGATCAACCGACCAGCTATTGGGCTCTCGCCGTAGATCCTCAGTGCATATTTGAAACACCAGCTGGCACGTGGTGTTTGGCCCAGCTACTTTTTCTTATCGCAAAAGCGGCACTTTTGCCATTCTTTACGGTCGTGTTAGAGCGAGTAGGTTGAATGTTTGCTTTGTTAGTGATGTACAGGTTTATAGATGTATCATGTCTATATTGGAACATTAAAAGGTGGTTTTCTTATCTTGTAATGGCTTTCCACTGAAGTGTTTTCTTGATGTTTTGCACATGGCAAAAACTATTTTGACCGTTTATACTTAGGATGATCGAAAAATCTGATGATCTGAAAATACGCTATCTGAAGAATGGGATATCACATTCATTATTGTCTGAGCCTGGCCAAGCCTGAGGCTGTTAACACATATTAAAACACCACATAAGCAATCACTTGGAAAGAGATTTAATTTGTTAAAATGAAACAAGGGCAAATGGGGATGAGTAGAAAAACACCTCAATTAAATGCACCACATTCACAAAATTAGTAAGGTTTTGCTTTAGCTAGTGACAGTCACATTCCTACTAATAATATAGAAATGTTTCGGAAACATGAATTAATAATTGGCAAAAAAAAAAAGAGAATGAGCTTTACCATTTCACAAAATAGAGATCGGTATGGGACTAGGGTGTATATACTGGATACATTTGAAGAAGGCATGTAGCCCTCCTGATTCAGCTTAATTCATAAAATTCTTCTGATTAAAATGATTTTCTACATCACTATCGACATAACCGCTTTTTTGCTAATATTTCATGGCTCGTGTCATGGCTTGACAGTAGCTCTATGGAGTCCGGCTAACATTTTAATCTTGAATGAGACAATGCTTGTTGACATTAGCGTCAAACACACAATTTGAAAGTACAGTGAGGAAGGTCAAATCACTGACTCGTCATCAATATACTGCAGCGATGGGGGGCCCCTCTCCCCACCAGAGTGGTTGTTATGTCTGACGACACAGTTACCAGCCTCAAACACCAAGGGTTTGGTTTTAGCCTCCCCAGGGCTTGGTGCCTCTTGGTGGGCCCCGTTGGAGTCGGAAGCTGACCCCGGCTGTCCAGCGCCCTGGTTCACCTCCTGCTCCGCTCCTCTCTTAGAGCGCCAGTTCCAGGGTAGCGGCAGGTGGCCCCTGTACAAGTTCCAGCCCAGCAGCGCAGCCAGTAGAACCACAAGGAGCCCCACAGAGACCTGAAGCGCGGCCAGGGAGGGACCCTCGGTCTGGGCTTGGGGCGTGGACGGGAAAGGCCCACCCAAAGCAGAGCCCGAGGCCACGCTGACCAAGTATTCGGCCACGACGGTGGTGTACTGGCCGGTGTGGGAGCCCTCCAGGGACAGGCAGCGGTAGCGGCCAGCGTCGGCCGCGGAGCCGTTGGCGATGAGAAGGCCGTCGGGGAGGAGCTGGGGCGAGGGCGGCAAGGGGGCTGCGTCCCGCTGCCAGTGGCTCACAGCCAGATCGGAAGCGCGGGGACAGGGGAGCTTCAGGTTGCCTCCCAGGAACAGGGTCTGGTTCACAGGCTTCACTGGGGCTACAAGAGAGGATAGCCCAGTCAGTTTAAGAACACCACAAAAACACTTTTACCCGCTGAGGGTATGATGAAATACTGAGGGAGATGACTCACCAGAATCAGGGCAAAGGGAGGCGTCCGCTCGCCTCACGCTCTGGATAAGCTTTCTAGGGGACACAAGAGGAACAATACACTGACCTGAGTGCAGTTCTAAGAGGTTACACCCAAAGCTAGGCGTATGTGTGTTTGAACGAGCTTGGTACCTCTGGCTGGTGGACAGGGCAGTGCACTGGGTGGTGGTGGTGTCCCAGCCACAGTAAGGGTCCCTGGCTAGGACACAGTCCACACAGGAGACGGACCTCCCACAGCTGGCCAGGGGCATCTGCACCACTCCCGACTCGGAGCCAGCATACAGCAGGCCCTACACACGCGCACACGCGCACACACACACACACACACTAAATACCTTTTGGCTTCCTTCACAACACTTTCCATACGCCAGGCTGTGATCGGATCACATGGCACAAAACACCTTTGCGTTACCGTGGTGTTGGAGAGTCGGAGGACTTTGATTGGCTCGGGGGGCTGAAAGAGCAGCACTTCTTCTATGATGAACATCTCTCCGTCGTAGTTTACTGCTTTCAGCACGCTGCCTCTCTCTGGGAAAAGACACACCTTAAAGTTCTTCAAAACACGGCAACATATTTGTGCCTGCATGTTGGAAGAAGTGGTGGCGTTAACTTTTTTTTTAAACATTACAGTGCCATGCCTCCCTCACACACACCTGTGCCTATGTACATGACGTTGTGTTTTCCCTCATCCGCGGTCCGCACTGTGTTCACCATGATGCGGGTGAACGCAGCTCCCCTGTGCACCAACAGGACCCTGTTCTCCAGCGGCTGCACAGCCTGGTCCATGAGGGGCCTGTCTCTGATGAACTGGAGTGTGCGGTCCGGGAGTTCCAGGCTCTGCTGGATGCCCTGGCTCCGGGCCTGGTTGTTTATGCACTGTAGTGGGAGCAAGAGGAGAGAGAGAGGGGGGAGAGAAGGAAGGAAAGAGAGGGAGAAACGGATCTGAGCGCCACAATGCAGCATGCAAAGGGAAACCACAGGGCCTTGGTCTGAAGAAGGGGGGCGTCAACGTTGTATATCTCTCTCTCTCACACACACACACACACACACACACACACACACACACACACACACACACAGCTTCAAAGGAGACGTCCAACTCACAGCTCCAGGCCGGGGGGAGGGGATGTCACCGCTGTACATCACCCACTTAACAAAGGATGTTTCCACGGTAACAGGCGTCTTGTACTTGCCCTCTGAAAACACCCTGCTAACGTCCAGCACGCGGTAGGCGCACACAGCTGACAGGTCCGACCTGTGCCTGCAACACACACACACACACACACACACACACACACACACACACACACACACACACCAGATCGCCGGAGCATTAGACAGGCTTTACACTGGCACGCCGGCTTGATCAACTTGTTTGAGTCCAACGTACGCCTGTGGGGTGAAGACGGCATAGAAGAGGCAGCTCTTCCAGTCTTGGTCCGGATCGCACCAGCGGAAGGTGTCCTGGATGACGTAGGGCAGCTGGGAGCCCGGCACTGGACAGTCCACCCTGGCCTTTAGGAAGGACGTCCACTTCTTCTGCAGGGTCCGCTGGCCCCCCATGTCCCCCTACGCACAGGAAGCGAGAACCGGACGTTTACCTCAACCCAACTGCCTCACTCTCGTTTGACCATCCCTCGCCGACAACAAACGCAGACCTTGCAGACGCGGGCCACACGGGACACCACCAGCTTGCTGTAGAAGTCGTACTCCACCGCCGTCTCGCTGAAGAACAGGTAGATTTTGTCGTCGTCCCCCTCATTACTGCTCTGGCTCTCGGGAATCTGGGTCATGGAGATGAAGTTTGGCTCTGTAAAGAAAAACATACGCTGTGACTCGTAATCTAAGCCCCCCCCCCCCTCAAACAGCGATTGCCTTCATGTTATGCAATGCCAGTTTAAAAAAAAAATAAAGAAAGAATTTGAGTATTTCCTCATATCCCACCAGTAAACATTTTTTCTGTGCTGTGTCTGTCATCAAATCATTACGTAAAAACTAGCAGAGGCAGGTCTTACCGTGTAGCCAGGAGCTTTTGAATTCCGTGCGTATGGAGACAGGAGAGCTGCGCATCATCACCGGCTCCGAACCCAGGAAGTTGAGCGAGGTGGCCGAATACAGGTCGTTGCCTTCACCAGATGGAAAGCCAGGAGGGTCAAAGTAAATTTAAAAAATCTCTCTTTTCTAATAAGAAGTATATACATTTCCACTAATCTGAAGTTAAGATGATCAAGGTACTGACCAATCATAATGGAGGCATATCTCTGGAACGGGTCGAATGGACATTTTCCTTTTCCATCCTCCTGTTTGTTCGCTAAAGTCAGTTTGCCATCTGCGTACGTCTACACGGCCAGGGGATAAAACCAAACTATCATAAACATTAACGTGTTGACAGTAGAAAGAATATAAAACACTTAACAGTATAACGGTCACTGAACTGCATCCAACTTGTCGTCATCAGCTGTATCCCTTATCCGACATAGGCCACAAAGACAGGAGATGAAACGAGTATGCACGATGGAGTCCACTTTCTTGCCATAGACTCACCATGTAGTCACACTCTGGGTCAAAGGCGTGGGTCCCACACACATACATCCGTCCGTCCTCCATGGAATGCAGGGTCCGGATGTAGTTCTTGCACTCGATCTGTAAAGAGACGGTTCCCAAATGAGCGTCGAGGCGCTGACAAGGCCCGAGGGAAACGTGAGGAGTCCCGTCGCACTTACCTCGGGATCCTTCCCTTTGTATCGGCACTCTTTCTGTTGTTTATCGGTCACTTCCCAGTCCACCTGAAATAAACAGGCGGTCAGAAATGAATAGATGGCACGTGTGTCATCCGTCAAACTCATATACTAGGTAGGTAGAGCACCGCAGCCGGCAGTGTCATTTTCAAACTGGTCAGGAGCGAGGTGTCTTACGGCGGCCATCTTGTTGGAGATGTTGTTTATGTCCAGGGCATAGACGGCCTCCCGGGCTCCTAGCACCAGCAGCCCCAGGTCCTCTCTCAGCAGCATGGTGGAGTAGTTCCACACGCCCTCCTCCCGGAAACGATTCCAATCGTCTCCTAAATACAACAATTCCCAAGTGGTTACTTTAGCGGGACGCTTCCTGTGCTTTATTCCTATGCTTATGACCCACTTCAGTGGGGGACTCACTGTGATAGGGTACTGTTTTACGAGGAACGCATTCAGGTGGAGAGTCCTTTTCCAGCGTGACAGCAAGGCTGAGGAGCCCTAGGAGACTCAGGAACACCAGGCGAAGCATGGCCCCCACCGTTTTCTAACGCTATGGAATTCCTTTTAAGTTGTTTTCATGAGAAATCATGTTGTTGTTAAGCAGACTGGTGCCGGCAGTGGCAGAGGGAAGTCAGTCTCCACTGGGAGCAGCCGCTGGCCCCTTCACTGGCCTCCCTCAACAAGCTGTCCATGGTGAGATGGATGGTAGAGACCTATGAAAGAGAGAGAGAGGGAGGGGGGAGGCAGACAGAGAAAGAGAGGACGAGAAGGAACAAAGAGAGAGAGAGAGAGGGCAAGAAAGAGAGAGAGAGAGAGAGGACGAGAAGGGAAAAAGAGAAAGAGAGAGAGGACGAGAAGGGACAAAGAGATAGAGAGAGAGGGGGGTGAGTAAAAAAGTGAGTTTTTATGAGGAGAATCACAAGTTCACTAATAGCAAGGCCAGCAGGAACAAGAACTGAGAACCGGAGTCAACACAAGACGAGAGAGCCGGAAGTGGGTCAGAAGCGTAGACCAGTTGCCAGACGTGATGAGAGGCAAGAGAGTAAAGGGATTCAAGAATGGGGGGGGGCAAAGAGCAAAGACAGGGTGAGCTACAGCCGGTCCAGCCGTAAGTCTGTCAGTGCCATAGTGATGGTAATGCCGGCCATGAAAGGATTTCAGCAGGGTGCAGGGATGTCGACTTCAGCTCTCCTCCACCGCCAAACACAGGCACATGAAAAGACATCCTCGCGGAATACCAAGGCCCTCTACTGCTGACGCTGTCTAGAGGAGTGGACCTTCTGGGAACAACAGCTGTTGCAGGCCCTGCCAAATGTTGGTTATGTTGCAACCAGACATTGTTAAGCTCGTCTCAAAGATGGGAAGTGACAAAATGTTCAACTTATATGAAATACATTGGTATTAGCAGTACGACCCAATCTTAGCTGTAATTGAAGTTCAAGAGTTTATTTGCCATGTGCAACAAGTACAAGTACCAATACATTGGAATTCTTCCTCCCACTTTTCCCGCAAGCATACCCTATATAGCTATATATAATTAAAATAAATACATTTACTGTTAAATAAAAATAAGACGACGAAGTTAAAGTTAAAGTATAAGCATTTGCTGTTGACAGGCTATATGTCACTTTTTACAACTTCAGATGATGGGTAGGTGTATCTAACTATTGCATAAGAAGTCGATTGTGTTATGCTGATACCCTACACAGCATGTCAGAACATGCAGGCTCAATGAGATGTTTCAATAAGGCCCCAAGGCTAGACCTACTATAGGAACATGTGCATACACTCCACTTAGGTGGAATCTCAACCTATAACAGCTGCCCTAAGACTGCAGGGGTGCCCCAGCTCAGCCTCCCCACTCTGTACAACAGACACCTGGTAAGGAAGGCCACCTCCATCCTGGCCAACCCATCCCACCCCCTTGGCACCAGGAGTCCCACCTTCTGCCCTCTGGGTGGGGGCCAGCAACCATTCACTATAGTCCGCCTCCTATTAATGCACTTTGCTGTGTTCCGACTTTTTACACTTGTTTACTCTCCACACTTTGCAAACTGGATGTTTGCTATTAGTCTATAGGGGTTTTGTTGTTGTATGTTCTGTACATTTCTCACGTTTTGTTATGCTGCACCAGAATTGCCCTCTGGGGACAGTAAGGATTTATTGAATAGAACTGAATGACTTCACAGTTTTTGTGCAAAGGCCATATCTAGCTACAGTCTAAAAGAACAATAAGTACCAGTGGTTCAAGGTTGTTAATTCTCTAATCGGACAAGCAGGTGCATACCGTACTACCAACTATCTGAACCTTGATAAAAAGTAGCATTCAAACTGTCAGCATTGAAGCTGTAACTTGCAAAATATGATCACGTGCACGTTAGCCCAGCAGGAAGACTTAACACTCCTATTCTTACTCACCTGCGCTGGCACACCCATCAGTGGCCAAAGGTGTGCAGCCTCTCATATTAAACAAGTTGTGCCTAATTCCACAACAACATTAAATAATCTTTTACCATAGAAAAAATGTTTAGAAATTTGGTGAATAAAAGTGCATTAGAAAAATGCACGGTTACCTTGCACAGTGAAAGTTAGTTGCAACACTTATTCATTTCCTTAAAGTAAGCAATGAGCGAAGTTCAGTGAAGTTCCGTAAAAGTCTGCTTTAGTTGAATGTAACACGGGAACACAGCCGAGTGCTTCCCTCAAAGTCAGTGACTACGGACTAAACGGCAGTTCATGCTCCCCCTGAATCTCTGTCGGTCGTGTTGTTTGGGAGAGTTTAAGCGCTCACATCCCGCGGTGAAAGAGATCTCAATGGCTGATGACGCCGCCGCTGCCACCTCCGGTTGGCCAGCAAGATTCTTCACTGTTCGCTACCGGTGGAAGAACAGAGCTTGGGGCAAGTTGCCCCATGGGCAGGACTGATCTGAGGTATGCCAATATACGGTCTTCAGAATAACTACTTTGTTCTAGGTGTGTGACGCAAGTCAGGAAGAACACACAGTGAGTGGTTCGTGACAGACAAGATGAAACAGGAATGAAATATACTAGGCCTACTTTTTTAATTGCATGAAGTCATATTTGGAGAGAGAGGGCCAATGACGTGTGCTGGGCAATACAGAGTGAAATACGTATTTGTGCCATATTGTGTTGTGTTATTCTTCCCTGCTATATTTGTATAACCAATGTTATGTGTTCGGTAGCTCCATATGGTTAGATAATAAAGTAGTGGTAAGGTGTTTACCATTCATTGATTCCCGTCGTGGAACATTGTCTATGGTCTCCATTGTTTCCACATATGAGGCAGGTTTTTAGAATCATTATTAATGATTAGCTGCATTGCACATAGTTGCTTAGGTTAGATACCAATATTGGTAATCCTTGAAAATACCAACCAAACTGTGTGTATATGAAAGTATCCCTCTCTTCATAAAGCCAAGTGCCAAGACTAATTAACATGTCAAGAAAGTTATTGACAAAAAAAATTAACAAACATGCAAAATCATTTTATTTGACTATAACCAAATGTTACCCTTATAAATAAGACTGCATTTACTTTTTTAACAATACTGACCGAACATTCACAACACAGAGAGTAAAATGCAAAGATGTTAAAAAAGACGGTTTAGTGTAAGAAGAATCTGTGTTACCTATTGAACCTCGGCTTGTCCCCTTGGGTTAGCACCCTTAGGCACTTTATTCAGAGATGAGAGGATTGGTAAGTAATATACCACGTAACTAAATGTATTCATCTTAGTGTTGCTTATGTCATAAATTGACTTCCATCAAGTAACATACCAAGCAATTATTGTGCTGTATAAAATATATATGGGTGAGTGTAAGTGATTTGTAGCAAAGGACAGAGGTTGTGTTAGTACCAGTGTTGTCATGATTTGGGTTTTGTCCACATACTAATGTTAATTGTGTTTAAGGCTTCTCTTATGTTAAGTATACAGCTCTTCCACTGGAGCAGAGCTTTGTAAAATATACAATTCCTGTATTTTCTTCACATTTACCGTAACCCAAGTGGACACTGGACTCCACTGGAAAAAATACACTATTTCCAATAGTTTTCCATTAATAGGGTAATAATACTGTACCACTCGATCACATACAGCTTTCAGAAGTGTTCTATCACCAGACAGTAGTAACACATACACAGCAGAAGAGAACATTTGTGTCAGCAATAACAATAGGCTAAACATAGTGGCAAAATGCAATCTCATTTGAGTCAAAGGCAAGTCATTGCACCAGAACAGCACTATCATAGAGCCAGATAAGCACCAAAGATATTGTAGTCGTGAAAACATCAGGTTCAGGCTGTTAGCCTGAAGGTGGAGGTGCGGTGGTACGCAGCGTAACTTGAAACCTGCATTTTCTTTTCTTTTTTTTGCGTAAATGCTGTTCCTCCAACTTCAAGGGACAGTTTTTTTTTTTTTGTCTCCAGTGTGATAACAGTTACATCAGTAGCAGGCAAAAAAGACACACTGTAGGCTAGGTTGAAACTTAAGTCTTAACTCAGTTATTTCTCCATTTAGTTCATGTGCTTATCCAATAGATCAACTCTCGGTCATCTTCCTACATTTCATACATTCAAAAGAAGTTGCTCACTGTGGCTCTGTTTTTGTGGAGAATTTGTTACAGTTTTGTGAGGCTGAATGCAGCTCTGGTGAACGGGGCTCATTGCCTTAACAACGCTGGCAAACAATATTTAGAGGTGGAGTGGGAATGTTGGGGTCGACAACCAGGGAAGTCTAGGTTGAGCAGGCACCTTCCCGCTCAGCAGTGGCACTAACCGGAGTCTTCGTTCATCGATTTGAAACCCAAACCACCTGAAGCTCTCCATAGAGGCTGGTGACCAGTAGTCTTAATGTAGTCCACCTATTCAAAGGCACCGGTTGAGGAGATAGCTGTTGTGGTAGTAGGCTTGGCCCGGACAATTGGCTCAGGACTGGATCCACTGTGGCAGGGAGC
Organism: Aplochiton taeniatus; assembly: GCA_017639675.1. Taxonomy (NCBI): domain Eukaryota; kingdom Metazoa; phylum Chordata; class Actinopteri; order Galaxiiformes; family Galaxiidae; genus Aplochiton; species Aplochiton taeniatus. Next base: position 4,894,373 of record CM030189.1, read on the forward strand.
TGCTCCTTATTGGTTGTGCTTCTCCACGGGGTCACTCCTGACTGGTGCGTCTTTTCTCCAGCTTCATCTTCAGCTCCTCGTTCAATGCTGCGAGGGTGCGGAAGAACCTGTCAGTTTGCGAGAGTGCTTGCACGTAGGAAAAGTATCGACTAGCGCAACCGCCACTTACTGTGCGCTAGGGGCGAGGGTGACAGGACGAGCCGTCTCATTGGGTTGGTGGGGGAGGATGGCACCGGCGAGGTCACAGACAGAATACGACGGTCAGGTGCTGGTGACCTGGGCGGAGGTTTAGTAGGCCACCGGTCTAAGAGGGAAACAACTGTTATAGTGTGTGTGTGTGTGTGTGTGTGTGTGTGTGTGTGTGTGTGTGAGAGAGGTACCTTGTTTTGGGGGCAGGGCAGGAGCTTTTGGAAGGGGGCTTGATGGTGCACAGTGAAGGATCATCTCTCCGTTCTCATCATTGGCGGACACATAGGCTGGCAAGAAACAAATGAAAAACGCCGTTTATGTTAGAATACATTTTTTTTTTATGATCTAGGGTGACATATTCTTAGAGAAGTATGTTCTATGGTAATGGATGCTTTAGTGAGTGTGTGTGTGTGTGTCTCACTGATGTTCTCCTCATAGGGCTCCTCCAGTAGAAAGGGCTGCAGCGTTCCAGCAGTCTTCTCCACGAGTGCGTCTATGACATCATGGAGTGTAGAACAGGGAATCTAGAGAGGACACAAAGAGAACCTCAGACCTCACGCGTTCCCGATGTACTAACAAACACCAGGGCTAGTTTACCATTTGGCATGGCTCAACCGTCTTTGGCACCTGCAGGCCTAATGTTGTTCACTGAGGCGAACGCCTTCAACTTACTGGGTTCTCCACATCAATGACATATCCCCCCTGCTCCCTCTGAGTCACACGATAGTGCCTGAAAACTGACCTAGGGAATAAAATGCATATTATCAATAAACTCAAAATTAATTAAACTCATAAAATTACATTTATTTATAAGAAAATGGTGCGGATGTCTGCCGAGTCCAAGTGGGCGTTACCCGTTGAGATCCTGTCGGGTTGTGACAGCCAGTGAGGATCCATCTCTGCCCGGGCGGAGCACCATGTTGCCACAGTCTGGGTGCCTCTCTAACAGGACTTCAGCCTCTGTGCGAGACACAGGCCTGAAACACCTATATACACACACACACAGACACACACACACACACACACACGTGTAAGAAAGAGAATTCCTCTGTATTCACGCACAAAAATGGCCACACACACACACACACACACACACAGACTTACGCCGGAATCTCTCCCAGGAGGGGGACAGAAAGGGGTGAGGGTGGCGCCCGGGTTGGGGTGCGCGATCTCCGTCTGCTTCTCTCTCTATCTACCACCTCTCTCAGCATCTGCAGCTGGCCTGGCAACAAGGTCAGGCAGGCGGGGACATTCAGCTGTAATCAGCATAAACGTGGAGAGGTCAAATTATTTATTTTTTAACCATTTATCTATTTATTCAGGTGTAACCGACTGAGATTAAAAGGTAATTCCTCAAGTCCTTTTTAATCTTCGGTGATCTAATCCTGGGACCGTATTTGGTCTTTTAAAAGGGATTTAAGTTAAAAGGGCAACTGGCCCGGCAGTGCCTTCTAAGAAAAAAATTTGAATACATTTCTAATTTTAAAATAACAGATATAATATGCCATTTTCCATTTTTATTTTGTTTTATGAATATATTGTCATTTCACTACTTTTAATCATAGTTTTTATTATGGCATGTGATGTGAAGCATTGAGCAGCGCTTGTTGTATGAAATATATATACAAATAATGATTTGAATATAAAAACCATATAATAAGGCGAAGTATCAAACTGACTGTATTTTTTTGTTCTATAGGCATCCTTTCCTTTGTGTGTAATTTAACAACATAGGGAGGTGAGGTGAGAATCAAATGTGTGACACTTACATCTACAACCGAATATAGGAAACCCTTCCACAGTTCCCGAGCTTCCAAGTTGGCAACCTGGGAAAAAAGGTTAGCATCAGGCAAAATGTAACTGAATGGCTTGCTTCAGGGTAGTGAGGAAAAGCAAGAAAGTAAAGAGAATGTGTGTGTGTGTGTGTGTGTGTGTGTGTGTGTGTTATTACTGTTAGCTTAGTCTCTCCATCTTTCATGCGCAGGATGAGTCTAGCAGCCTCCAGGTTTCTGTCTCGGCTGCAGTCATCCCTCAGTGACACAAACCCACTGAGGTCCAGCTTATCCACATACTGCAACACAAGCATAACGTCTATAGATTATGAAGTTCAATAAAACACCCACCCGCCTGTCCAAAGTTATACCCAGAACTGACATGCGTGTCCTTGGCGTTATTGAAGAAAAACAGTGTGTTTCCGCACAAACAGGTCCAGAGGCGGCGGGAAACCTTAGCAGGGGAAACAGCAGGAAAATTGTTAATTGGTGACATTTGTTTATTTTAAATATGCAGTTGTGCATGGTTACACCTTCCCTTTTCCCCTTCTAATGGTCTTTTGTCTCTCCGAAAACCCCAGCCCCAAGGGATTTAGACATCCTGAGTGCTCTCTGAACCTCAGCTGTTGTCAATATGTGGACTCTAATACCCACCAACTGAACCCCTCTCCCCCCCAAAACACCAGTGCCTCCTTCTGTCTGTGTGGGTTTCATTCTGTCTCTCTCTCTCTCTCTCTTATTGTCTGCCTGTGTAATCACCTTGCTATTTCTGTGTACCCATATGCTATTAACATGCATACCATCGGATAACCAGCTGAAACAAAATGTGTTTGCAAGACACGCCTGTGACAGTAACAATGTGTGAACTGATTCATAAATTAAGGCCTGCGACTCAATATGGGCACCCATCGTCAAATGTAAGTTGAAGAACATTAGGCTAACACTGTCAATGGGAGAAAATTGTTAAAATAACACCAGCCTATAAATATGCACTGCGTTTACTTAAACACAAGGCCAATCAATTATAGCCTTAATCGGCCCGTTCAACGTTTCAATTCCTTAAAAAACAACTGATAATATAGTCGCATCCGCTATGTGAAAATTCCCAGCAGCTTTCTCTTGCCTCGCCCATTCATACACAATGAGGAAGTTGACAGCTATGGAATGGTTGAAATCCGGCGGGTGTGCACTCTGGGGTTCACAAATACTGACTGATAATTTCCCGACAGCATGCACATGAGTTATCATTAGCATTGCAACGGCCAAACCCTACCTTCTCTTTTGGTCCTCGCTTTTCTAGGTATCCTTCGTAGTAGCATGGTGGGAGCTGCGCCCGGGGAGTCCCCGGCCCCGAGCGCTGTTTGACGGGTGCAGCCGCCATGAGTATCGCTGGCTGGCTAGAAGAACCGAGGACAAAGGGGCGCTTAGTAATTGTGAAGTGACACGCCTTCCCAGATGAAATATCACCATGGAAATAATCCAACAGCTGGTGGATGTATCCTGTCATAAACAGGGAGATAAGGGTTAGGCCTACCCCCCGACAGTCTGCAGGAAAGGCGAAAAATGGGGGCCTTTGTCCAAGGATAGATTGTTACACTTAAATAAAAAAATAATAATAATTGTGTGAGGCAGTTAAAAAAGTTCCAAAACAGGAATTGATTATACAGTCTTTATTGTTTAAAATAAATCATGTAATTTTATGCATACAACAGCATACAACCAAGTCACTTAACTTAATATTTGTTTTAAGAAGCAACTAAACAGCATCCTTTCCCCTTTGCATATTGACAAAATATACAATACATTGGAGTTAATGCCTAGCAATATAGGGATAACATAAAGATCATCCACATTCCCTAATAATAATCCAAGATAATCCTGTTTTAGCCAGAATGTCACAGGTACAAAATGAGACATTGCTAAAGACAGACATAGCCTAATAAAGACACATGCAATGCAATAGAAATATATACATGACAATGACAATTCCATTATAATCCGGTATATTAAAATAGCTTCAATATTAATACTTATTCTTTCTGATATCAAAAGGGATCTAGAGCCGCTGGTCTTACAAAAAAATAAAAAATAAAGTAGTGTCAACCCACAAACAAATCAATTGTCAGGATCTAGTGTTAGGATGATTCTAATTTTGTGGTGACCCCATCCCACGTAAATGGATCTTTGCCCTTTGTTCTGGTGTATTCTTCGTCCTCCGCCCTGGGACACATCAGCGCAAGCTGAACACATTCCCCGCGCCCCCCGGGTTTTAATTTCGGCTAATGAGGCGTACCGAATCGCACCTGAGCCTCAACATCCATCACTCGAGTCAGCTGACCGGAAGCCCACAGAAGACGCGGGACGTTTAAACAGTATGAAGAAGAGGAGAGACATGAGAGGTGTGGTGGGGACGGGGCCGAGGGGGATCAATGGGATGGCTAGGGACTCAGAGTGATAGCAGGGGGCTGGGGGTACAGGCAGGTGGTGGGGGAGGAGGGCAGGGGGGCTTGGGTTTAATCCGCTTTTGGTGCCCTTCTTTACGGACAAGGCCAGTCTGTTCTAGTTTCAGGGGAGTGAAGTGGGGGGGAGGGCAGAGTGGAGTGATAACAAGGAGATTGTGACAGGAGGAGAAAGTAGCAACAATGTGAGCGGTACAAATCTTCACAGTTCACTTATCGCTGTAATAGGATTAGAAGATACTGAAACCTGGAACAGTTACAGAGAGCCATTCAGTATAACTGTAAGATAACATTGGCAGGTGGTACAGAACTCTTCCTTGGTGTGAAAATACAAAACTAAGTATTTCCTTTGTCAACTAAAGGTTCAGGTTTCAAATTAAGAGTTGAACATCAAAACGAGATTACTGCCTGTGTGTGCAGGACTCGGTTATGAAAAATGAAAGATCATACACAGGGTCGAAATCCCAAAAGAAAAATCCTCAATGCATCAGTGACACTGCCAGCAGTAACGTTGATCAAGGCTTAAGAGACACACGACCATACACAAACGCACAAAAAGAAACACGCAAACATGTTGGTGCGCCAGGCAGTAGAGGCCCTCGACATTTAGAGGCAATTCCTTTGGCATCAGCTCCCAGCTGCAGGGAGAGGGAGGAGGACTGTACAGGAAGTGAACGTGGATGAAACTACGAGCGGCAGCGGGCTGAAACCCAGATCTAACCACAGGCACACGCCTAGCCAGCAGGACAGGTGAAAGAAATGACAAACTGCAGCAACCAAGGACCATGAGCCACGACGCGAGACTAATTTGAGAGGCAGCTTACACACGGGCCATGATCCCAACCGCACGGAAAGTTGACAGCCCCGTGCGCGCCGCACCACCAGAGGGCAGCGCAGGATCGTTTCCGTCTGGGGAGCCGGCCGACTAGACGTCCATGTTAGCTCCCAGCCCTCCATGATGGCAGAACACATTACGCAGTCGCGTCACGGGAGCCCCAAGGCCGGAATCCGACGACGGGTGGCGCTTTTCAAAACCGGTCTTACACTAAGTTGTGTCTAGGTGTAGTTAGTGTACGTGTGTGTTGTAGTGTCGTACCTAAGTGCAAATTGTGAAAAATCTGCAAATTAACCAGAGTGAGACGCAGTCCTATACTAAATAGAGTTTTTAAGCAACCATTTTAGTAGCTTTGAAATTGCCATACTTTTTTAGTGTTATTCGACAGCTGGCTGTAAGGCACGCATCGATTCCCAAGCCCTTCTACCAAAGTACCGGGCGAGGCAAGGCGTAGTGTATAAAAGTGCACAGGTGCGTAAACATGACAGAATCACAAATACACTCAGCCTGTGCATGCTGCAGCATGAGACCGAGTGGTGGAAGAACGGGACGCTGTTACCCTGCTAGTGACGTGGCCTCGTCCCACCACAAGCTACAATACAAGGATAGGAGACATCTTTACACTGCTCCGAACCCCCGCCCATCCTCCTCTCCTCCTCCTCACCCCTCACCCCCCACCCCCCCATCCTCCCTTCTCTCCCTCCTTCAGTGTGGCAGGGGCACCATCACTTCCACGTAGTTGTCGGGGAAGAACCCCGATTGGCCGCGGAGAGTGCCCTCCAGCCAGTTCTCGTCGATGCGAGTGGTCAGGGTGATGACGTCGCCCTCGCGGAAGCCCAGCTCTCCCGGGTTCTCCGGCTCAAAGTCATACAGGGCCTTGGCGCAGGGCTCCGCTGGAGGGGGAGAGAGAGGAGAGAGACAGCTTTACACCCTGGGACTTCAAAACGGTAGAAGGGTTAAAGCAAAGGAGTGAACGAACAAAGTTAGAACAGATGGTCGGAAAAAAACACCCTTGTAACAGGATTAGTACAGATTTTCCCCCTTTTGGTAGAAAACAGGTCTGTCGCAGAGCATCGGCCTGGGGCACAGCACAGACAGTACAGAGCGTGTGTTAGTGAGTGACCAACGCAGTCGGAACGGCGAGAAGGCTAAGCTGGAGACCGGGTAACGTCTTGGGGGGGGGTTAGCAGCCAGGTGAGTCCGTTTCACGGCACGCCAAGCAGCACCCCCCCCCCCCCCCCCCCCCCCCCCCTCCGCCCCTTCTATTCTAGGCACTTCCCCCCCGCCGACTCCAGGCCAGGCAGAAAAAAGAAACACACAAAAAAAAAGGGGGGCCGCAGACTAGGCGACACATTATTCGATCTGTTATCAACCACGGAAATACACGGTCCCCTAAAACAAACTGCGAACCGCACGCAGCCAGACGAATAGATGCAGTGCCACTTGTAGAGACCCTGCTTCTCAAGGCTTTAGTTCCCACTCCCTTAGGGAGGCACACAGTAACAGCTACACACAAACAATGGGGTGAAACAGAAACAGCTCAGATTCATTTTCAGAACATTTACATACTTCATTTGAGACCATGGCGTTTCCCCACTATGCATGTGGTTAGAATATCAATTGTAATTTTGCGAATAGAGCCAAAATGGAGGGTTGTTTTCTGTGTATCGCTGTATCTGTGGTCTCAGTAATTGTGGTAGTGAAGGTCCCCCAAAATACACATTCATTTCTAGGGGGCATTGCTTGAGGTGCGGTCAAAGACATATGTGGCCAACACACCAGACTGTGTCACTAAAATACATTCAAGCCAGCCACGGAGGGCCACAAACACAAACGCCATTTCAGGGCTTTTATGAGTGGTCAAAAGTTAGCTTGTAAGTGCAGACTCATTCGAGGGCGTCCACCCTGGCACTCACAGCGTCTTTTCTTCAAGGAAGGCCTGTGGAAATTTGGAACTGGGGCTGTTGGGAGCCACAGGACAACAAAACAAACACACCAGTGCTAGTTTAGAGACAGTGTGACAGTTGAATTGCGAGACGCAATATATTTGATGGTCCCTGGAGCAGGGAGCTCCTCTTTTCTTAGGCCCAGAGGGCCACTTTGTACCTGAAGAGTACGCTGGGGGGCTGGAGGCCGGCGTGTAGCCTCCGTTGGAGCTCTCCGACTCAGAGTAGTCAAAGACGGGCTTGGGTTTGGGAGTGTACTCGCGCCTCGGGCGAGACTGGGCCTCACTCACCCTAAAGGGAGTGCACGCACACACACACACACACACACACACACACACACACACACACACACACACACACACACACACACACACACACACACAAATACTTTAAATCTTTCAAAGCTACAAATTGAATAGTTGACTTTGTGCTCTGTCGATGCACACCTGGCACCTAGAAGAGACAGACCTTTCCCGGAGCTTGTCGGACAGATCCTCCAGAACCTGAACAGCCTGCTTGTGGTACTGGAGCTGAGACTCCACCAGGGCACATAGCTGGCTCACCTGCTCCACCTACACACACACAAACACACACACACACACACACACACACACACACACACACACACACACACACACACACACACACACACACACACACACACACACACACACACACACACACACACACTTCACAACATAAAGACTCAATGCAATGACAGCGCATCTTTCACACCGCAAAAGCTAAAAAAAGGATTGTTCTCCCTGAACGTTGTTTTTTTAGAGTGCTTATACCAGTTCCTATTCTCTCTACAGCTCTCTGTTTAACCGGTTTCATTTGAATTGTTATCCCTTACAACTTCCCTATTCAACTTTATGGACTATTGGCAAACGACAATCACAAGATATAATATGAATGATTAAAAACACGCTTTATACTCAAGTCTGTTCCTACGAAACCGGCTAGGGTAGACAAGTCCTGTGCAATCAGTGTGGGAAACCAGTAGTGTCACTGTCACCTGAGCTAAACGCTGTGCTGTCCTTCAAAGCTGAATTAGGGAAATTCTGGACCGGAAAATTGACATTCCTGTCGGGAAATACCTGACATGTTTTTAATCATGTAAATGTAATGGCAAGAGTGATAGCACTGTAGACAGTATGAGAGATTAAAAAAAGAAGAAAAAAAAATATATATATATATATATAAAAATAAAAGCCTAATTCCCCTTTCTGGTGGAGGAGCTGAATATGCTAACTGCTAGCGCTCATCCTTCTACTGATCCAGGCTTGGAATAGGCCCAGCGAGGCTGGTCTGAGATCTGCGGCCAGTTGCGACTCACGTCAGTCTCCAGCAGATTGTGCATGGAGCTCTCGGCCAGCTCCCTGGACTCGTGGAACTTCTCCAGGGCCTGGCGCATCTCCTCGTCCGGGATCTTGCCCTGGCGCTTCTTCTTGTAGTCGTAGTCCAGGCGACGGCCCTCAAGCTTCTTCAGATGGTGCTGTGTGTGGTGGCACAGGGAGAGGGGGAGGATGGAACGAGGACGAAGAGGAGAGATATACTGAGCATCCCTGACATGACATTCTTTTTGTTATTCTCCATCTGCGTTGCGTAACAGCTTGGTCAGGGCCTGCTGCCTGGTCTAGTCATTTATTGGAAAGACAAAACCACGGCCTTGCTGCCAGTCTACTGCTTTCCCCAGAGGGTGGGAGTGCCGTCTGGCCAAAAAACAAACCTGGATGTCTTTGATGTCCTTTTCGGCGACGGCCTGCAGCGGGTCGATGAAGTTCTGCTTGACGTCGATGTCCAGGGAGTCCTTGACCTCCGCCAGCCTCTTCATCGACTCGCCCACGTCCACCAGCGCCCCGCCTGCAGGACGGAAAGGGCGTCAGGCATCACCACGACCCCGCGACCCCCCTCGCTCTTCTTCCTCCACACCTCGCAAAAGAAACGCCGCCGCCCGCCGCCTTACCAAAGTTGGTGTCCTCGCCCATGTCGCGGCCGTACTTGACCATGCACTCGCCCAGCAGGCCCTCGGCCTGGGGGTAGCCGGGGCTCCGCACCTGCCCGCGCATCTTGGACACGGTGTTGAGCATGGTGAGCTTGGCCCGCGAGGCCGGGTTGGGCTGGAGGTACTCTGAGGTCTTGGAGATGACCTCCACCACGGCCCGGCTGGTCACGTCCGCCCTCTGACGGGGAGGGGGAGGGGGGGGGGGGGGGGGGGGGGGGACAAGGGACAAGCCATCATTCACACTCTGCCTTTGTTGGTATTAGTCATAGAATGACGACTGGAGTAAGGCAGACATGGGGACAGAGAATAAACACACCCGCGAGAGATGGGCAGACTGTCTACACGGCCTCACACTCACCCTCTCCAGGTCCTTGAAGTCCTCATCCAGTTTGGTACCCTCTGCACCTCCAACCTTCTCACTCACCATCTAGAAGCACAGCGCGTCAAACAGAAAAAAAACCTTGGAGCCCACAGAAACGAGGGGTTCCACACCGTTTAGGAGGGAGAGGAGATTTCCATTATTCCCATGGATAGAGAGTTGTTTTTTTTCGTCAGGTCAGCGCGCCCCGTTTCCCAACCCACAGGCTGAGGTCTCTCTCTCTCTCTCTCTCTCTCTCTCTCTCTCTCTCTCTCTCTCTCTCTCTCTCTCTCTCTCTCTCTCTCTCTCTCTCTCTCTCTCTCTCTCTCTCTCTCTCTCTCTCTCTCTCTCTCTCTCTCTCTCTCTCTCTCTCTCTCTCTCTCTCTCTCTCTCTCTCTCTCTCTCTCTCTCTCTCTCTCTCTCTCTCTCTCTCTCTCTCTCTCTCTCTCTCACGGCAGGTCACACTACAAAGCTGAAGTGGCAAAATACAACTTTGTTATCATGTGTCACACTGTGGTGTGAAATATCCATTACAACAGCTAAGTGCTATCAAGGACATGAGTCTGATGATTATCTCCCTGATGGGCCTGGAACCCTGAGAGGATTTACCACAGTAACGGTTGTACGTACACAAACACAAAGACTGGCCAGGAGTAGCAGAATGCAAAAAGGCAAGAGACTTGCTTCCCTGTTATGGTCAGATAGCAGAATGAATCAAACTAAAGGTGTTTGCTTAGAACTCCTCCTTGGGAACATAAGGCCACAGTACGCTCTGTGCACACTTCTTACTGTTGGCAGCCAGGACACAGATCTCCTCTCTTAGTGTCAACTTATTATTTACTGTACATCTTGGGCCAATGGTCTCTCAAAGTGAGGTGGTTTCCTGCATGTTTATAAAGACCCTTTAGGGAAGAAATGTGCGTTTTCAGTAACATAGTATTGACAGCCTATCACAGTGGGCCAACCCTGTTGAATGTCTCCGTAACTGCGCTGTTATTTGTAAAATGAATTTTCATAAATGTGTTGTTCTGGCTCTATAAAGACCTAGGAATCTGGTTTGGGCACCCAGCATAACAAAGATTCTATGAAATCCACACTGGTCCACACCCAATAGGCTAAGGAAGGCAAAGTACAAAACACTATATGTGATTGGGAATAACATATAGAGATGGGGGCAAAGCAAGCCTTCCAGGTGCAAAATAGATGATCTCAAGGTCTAGTCTATTGCATTTGCAACTTTTTTTTTAACTAATTGATGCTTCGGTATACTCAAGACAAGAGGAACCACTGAACAGGAGTGTAATAGGGTTCAGATGCCTGGGGATGCAGGGACTGCACAACTGTTCCTTGGCCGTGGCATACGGACTGTTGGGCGGGGCGGGGCGGGGGGGGGGGGGGGGGGGGGGGGGGGGGGGGGGGGGGGTTAATAGTCTATTCAATTTTAAATGTAACAATTTAATTGCCCAGATAAGTAACAATCGTCCCTATACTGTTCACAAAGGCATTACACCGTACAAGTCAAACGTAGGACATTATTGACATCGCATTTGGAGTATTGCTTAATGTTACGTATCATACAAATTAAAAGATCACTGATGATATCATCTGCACATGTTTCGTTCACTATTACGTTAGTAAAATTACGTTAATTAATTAACGATAGCCAATATAATACGATAATACTAGTCAACTGTGACAACAGTCAGTTCGAAGTTAACTTCACCACGTCACGTTCTAAGGATCAAAATAATTCGGAACTACAACAGTCATTACTGTCGATTACTTAAGTTTAGTTAACGTATAGCGACGCTCGCTGACTAGCTACACTTGATTTGGCAGACGGAAAAGTAACGTTATTTTTACAGTAAGCACTGCTAACCAAGATAGGAACCCTCGTTACGTTTTATAACTTTCTTTTGGCAACTAATCTTAGGTGGTCTGGTCTTACTTGTTTTTCGAGCAAGCACTTCAATGTGTGTTCCAAACAACCTAACTTTTGGCAAGTTAACTTAAGAAAACTAAGCGTTTACGTAAACAGCAGGCAAATTAGATTGCCAGCTGGCTAAGTAATGAAAGCAAATGTCAGCTCTAATAAATTGCGACAGCAAGCTAGCTTGATAGCTAGCAGAAGTTAGCATAAGTGTTTGAGGTTGTACTGACCTGACTGGCTTTATAAAACTGTTTCTTGAATCCCGCAACAGACATCTTGCATCAGGTATTAACGTTATTATCTTAAAAAATTAAAGTGCACTTCAATCTCCTCCTTGTGAGTTTTCACGCTTTAGCTTCTCAGCAAGATGATCTTCCAACTTTTTCCTGGCTGAGAAAGAGGAACTTCCCAAGCAAGCAACCAAACGTTCACTTCCTGAAAGTTGCTGATGATAGCGAATCTCAGTCGGTGGATAAACTGGGTCATCTCATCTCTCTCGCGCGTTCTGTCTGCCCTGCCTTAACAACATAGCCACTTCGTTCGTAAAAGCAGCTTGATTTATAGTGCAACAGTTCTAAAAAAACAATACACATAATGTAATATATTTAAGAGACAATTAAATGACAAGTTGCATCCATTTCAAAACAGACACCTTTATTACATTCTTAAAAGCACATAAAATGTATCCAATTGCACAACTATACTGCATATTGAGCTGTGTGAATCTTGGACTGGTAATATACCTCTTATTCATTTTGTCTTACAGGGAAAAGAACCGAAATTGTCCTACCCTTTCTTTAAAAAAATTGATCACTTAATAGATCACATACTTTACAAAACATACTTTTGAGACATACAAGGAATAAAGAATGAAGATCAAGAGAAATAAAAATCACAACAAAATAAACAGAAACCCAGTAATAAAAACCATCTAACATTTTGTTTTTAAGATCCTACTGTTAAAGATCATATTAATATATCGGGAGTAAGGGGGGTCTTTTGACACGCTGGGAGTGACATTCACAAAAATAGAGTTTACGTCCACAGTGATCATGGTTATGGGTCTCATCTTAGGTGTGCACGTGTGAAGGGCACAAAGGCTATACTGGTGAGGCAGACCAAAACAGACCGCAACGCCATCTCCCTGAGTGGGCTATTGTCTTCACCCACCTTGGAGGCGGCACAAATCTCAAGAATTTGTCCTGGATCCTGTACTGCTCACCATTGATTGAATTATCAACGGAATATAAATATCACAGTGGTATTTGGAACTTGGTAGCGCTGTCTGACCCAAGTGCTCAGTAATAGGGGAAAAAAGGAGGTGTACCACATTTGGGTTTGGTAGGAACAGTGTAGGAATAGCATAAGAACAGCAAATGTACAAAAATAATACAAATTGCTCCAACCAGCAAGGAAAGCCTGCGATACACACAGACCGCTATCTGGGCTGATCCATGGGTAATGCTATGAGTGACGGACAGGTTCACTACACATACAGAACTGCTGGTTAGAAACACGTAGGGTAACGCATGAACCCGCGAGTCTATCACTGAGGTCCAGAATGACAGGCATTTGCCTGGCTATTTGTCCTCAGTTTCCCCTCAAGTTTTTTCATTCCTTCAGAAAGTTTCCTCCACAATGGGTCTCATCTATAGCACTGCACCATGCCAAATATGTAGTGTTCAGTTTAAAACGCTTGTTGAAGAGTACCGCCCCTGCCATGTCAACGGCAACAAGTGTTCAACCCTCGGTTATCTGACTACAGTCCATAACAGGCTTCACTGGGTGGTTATGGTGACAGAAAGGGTCGCTTCCGTGGAGACTTAAAGAGTACAGTCACATGAGGAAAACAGCCCATAGAGGACTTTTAATATTAGTGTCCATTCTCAAGAGTCCAAAGTCATTCCTCTTCTTCCAAATCTGCTTATTCCCTCTCTCCCTCCTCTTCAACTCTCACTCGAACTCTGTTTACTAAACAATATATATTCAACTATATACAGTCATATTTAAAATATTCATTTATAAATGTGTATATAAATTAAAGAATTGAATCTCAAGACTGAGTGGCATTTACAAGGGAAGGGACGTGGGACTGAGGTTTCTCATTGCAATACAAAAGCCTACAAAGGGCAGCACCAAAACACTGTCTATTGTACGTGTCTTTGTAACCATTATGAGTTTTCCTGCGGATGAAGGTGTAACGACAGAGGTCAGCACTAAGCTGTAGGGCATACGACACCCGCACTCCTCTGTTCATGGAACAGGGAAACGACTGTTTGATGCCCTTGGTCCCTTAGAACTGTGAGATAAACGTGTTGTGTCGAACGCATTAGCTGTATGTACACGCTGTGGTAAAGTGGCTGGTACATTCGGTGTGAGGGTTCCTGGCTGGTGTCTCCGTGCAGTTTGTCGGGCTACATTCACAACGGGGAATCCAGAGTGGATGTCAGACGTGTCAAGAGCTTGGGGTTAAGCGGGCTATATGTACAGTACGCATCACAATGCTCGTCCGCTTGTCAATAATGCTACAAATATTAAAAGACCGTGTGCATGTGTGGTCTGTTGTGTAAGGTGCTTTCCCCTCTTAGCTAAAGTGGGCTAGTGGGAGACTTTGAATAGTCCCGGATTGTCTTTTCGTTGCTGGTTGGTGTGTTTTAATATTTATATTATTATTGGTCTCTCTTTCTGCACCCCTACCTCCAGACTTTCTCACACTCTAGCTCACATAGGGTTCCACTATCTGTGTGTCTGCCTGCCTGTCTAGCTATCAGAGGTTTGGGGGAGAGACATCTCGCTGCCAAAAACCTCCCGGTAGAGAGGGGGAAAACTGCAGGCTGTCTCCGGGTGGACCAGGCGGAAAAACTCCAGTTTGTCGATATGGAGCTTGCAAATGGACTTCATCATCGGTAGCTTGGACACCATCTATTGAAAGAACAACATATTACAGGGATGAGAATGAGTCAGGTAAGATGGCAGTGTGTGTGTGTGTGTGTTTGTGTGCGCGCGCATGCGTGTGTGTGGAGGGTAACAAAAGAGAGATGTAGCCTCTTTACCATGTCTAGTTTGTCATCTGAGGCTCCACTCAAGTGCAGACTGTGTTGCAGGGCCAGGTAGACCTTCTCCTGCATCTTCTGGACCTTCTGCACCTCCGTCAGCCACGGGCGGTCTAAGGGGGGGAGGGGGGGGGGGCAACAAGAAGCGCACGCGTGAGGCGAACGGTCCAGACAGCAGGGGGGGGGGGGGGGGGGGGGGGGGGGGGGGGACAAGTGTTTGGACGAGGGAGAGAAAGGCGGACTCACCGGGGGATAGCAGGACGGCGGCACTGAACAGAGCCATCTCCTCGTCAGACAGCTGCAGGCGACAGAGGCCTTTGGCCAAGTCGAACACGGCACCGACCAGGTCATCGCAACCTGCAAGACACACACACCACGTCAGACACTTATTTCAACATGGACCAGGTGGACAATCCTACGGCCATGGCAAACCAGAGTCACTCAGGCATCCAGGGGGTAGTGTCAAAAGATTTAGAGCAGTTATGTGCCTGCAGTGTTTGAACATGACAGACTCACCGAGTGCTTTGAAGAGCTGGGCCGACGCAAACTTCCCGTCGAAGAATATAGCGTTGTTATTGAGACTGAACGCCCGACACATTCGTATCAACAGGACCTCAAGACAGCCTGCAAGGGCAACCCGAGAGAGAGCGTAGAAATGGAGGGATGGAGAAAGAAGGGGTCATGGAGGAAGGGGTAGAAAGAGGACAGAAGATGCTCCAACATGCACAAAGACACACAACAAAAAAATTAACAATTTAAATCCAGATTGGTCAGCAACATATTGTGACACAATGGAAAATGTTTAAGAAAAAAAAAAGTGCAACAGTGAAACAGCCAGTGGGTTACGATAAGTTGATTTGTAGTTAAACATACATGTTTTTGTGCAGCAGAAAGTGGTACAGAAGTGAATTTTATTACAAAGACCATATTTTGTTGTGTTATTCGTTTTTTTTGGTTAGCATACCAAACCATTACAGAAGGAGAAAGCACAAAAGATAGAAGGTTGGAGACAAAAAGACAAAGGGACCAAAGTTAGCAAGTTGGAGAATTTTATCACTGGGAACAAGATAACGCGATGGTACTGATAATAAACATTCAAAGTCGACTTGAGAAAGTGTGCCTGCGTGTGAGTTGGGATTTGGCATAGGTACTGACCTGCTTTGAGCAGGATGATCTGATCGTTCTGGCAGAGATCCATGAATCCCGTGGTGCGTTTGGCAAACTCCACCACGTACTGGATGGCATTGGTGACCCGGTGGGCACATTGCTGCCACATCCACTCCGCAGGCTACGAAGGCAACATGGAGGGAACAACGCAGGAGACATATTACTACATGTACACAGTCAGGTAATGGAGGAGGTAAATTAGTGTGAGTGAGTGAGTGAGTGAGTGAGTGAGTGAGTGAGTGAGTGAGTGATAACAAGGGTGTGTACCTTGCTCTGAAAGGCCCGTGTCTCCTCAGGAGTGTACTGAGCCCAGTTGAATCTCTTCATGTCCTCAGCGCTGTACTGACACGTCTCCAGATGGGATTTCACCACACACTGGGTTATGCAATCTGGAACAAACACAGACAAAAACACAGTTTACCTCAGACTAAAATACATCATATGTTATTATAATATATATATATATAATATATATATTAATATATAATATTAGCTTCAAGTTTATATCAATAAAAAATGTAGTGTCTTTCAATAAAAAAATGATGTTGTGAGACTCACCTAATTCCATTAAGGAGCAGTCGTCAGGCAGGTGATCCAGCAGCGCCGCGTGTGTGTGCGCCAACAGCGTGTGTGTGTGCGAGTGCGTGTGCAGAAACTGGTACTCGTGCTTGATCCCGCTGCTGTCCGGGATGTCCAGCGGGTTCTGCTGCGGTGAGTTCTGGTTGGACGAGGACGAGGACAGGGAGGAGGAGGAGGAGGTGTGGCCCACGCTGGACCCGCCCCCCAGCAGCTCCAGACTGCAATACTCGCTGGCCTCCTCGGGGGTCAGCGGCAGGTCAAAGAGGTCGGGCAGCGCCGCGATGTCGTCCAGGTCGCTCATGGTGGAGCTGGAGCCGCCGCTGCTGTAGGAGCGGCTCAGGCCCCCCTCGCTCTCTTCTCCGCTGCCCCCCGACACGCTCTCCTCTCTGGACAGGGACAGGCCGACACAGCCCCCGGAGGTGGCCCCCTCCTGGGACTTTTTGTGCTTCTGGACCTCGGCGTACAGGCTGTCCCGCTGCTTCTTGGACATGCGGCCGAACTTCACCGCTGCAGAGTTGAGGAGAGAGCGGGTTAATAAGTTCTGCCTCGATCGCAGGTGTGGCGCTAACGGGACAGAATATGCTCCGGAGGCCACTCAGGTGACTCTTACAATAGTGACATTAAGCCTTCAGGTGTGTCACCCCTTTTTTATTGTAAAGTCGAATTGACTTCTTAAAAAAAACATTATTATTATTATTATTATTATTATTATTAATAACAAATAGTTGAAGAGTACACTGTTTAGGAGCTCATATAGGCGTGAGCGTGCCAGTGCGTCCGTCACAACACCCTCGTCCCCTCACCATCTCGGCTCATGCCCAGCGCCAGGCATTTCTGCAGGCGGCAGTGCTGGCAGCGGTTGCGGTTGGTCCGGTCGATGAGGCAGTTCCTCTGGCGGGAGCACGAGTACACGGCGTTGTTCTGCTGGCTGCGGCGGAAGAACCCCTGCGGACACAGCGGGAACACGGAACGTCGTTGTTAGAGAGGTTCGATACCAGCGGCCCCTGGCTCTCCGCCGGGCGAAGGGATCCTTTACAGTGTGTGTTTGTTGTTTTTGGTGTGTGTGTGTGTGTGTGTTGTGTGTTTACCTTGCAGCCTTCGCAGGTGATGACGCCATAGTGGATGCCGGAGGACTTGTCCCCGCAGATCTTACAGGGTATAACCTCAATCTGGGCTGCAGGGGCCAACAGAGAACGGACAGCTTAGAAGCGGCAAACAAACAAGACACTACTGAATAGACTTAAGACCACGCTCTATTAGGTTAACCATGTGGTTGACAGAGCAGGGACCGATTTGGCTGGGCGTGCAAGGCACAGCCACTAATGCCAGAGGCACTGTTGAGTAACACAAACCAACACGGCAAAGATCTTTTGGCGCACCATTAAGAGCTTATTAAAAACAGACATCTTGCTCACATTCAAAATACAAACACATAGACAGCCTGGGAGCCATCTGCTGACCGGTTTGCTTCAAAATCAAAACAGGTTTCTAATATCCATGTGTATAACTTAAATTAAATAAACATGTTAAACAAACATAAATTATTTGTGGCAGGGAAACCAGATAAATCGGTTAAAAGGCATGACGCAGTTTTCCCGTATCTCCATAGGAAAAGTATAATGTATAATAATGTCCTGCAATGTAATAATGTATGTGAACCAACCAAGGACCAAAATAGACACGGGAGTCAGGTGTCTGACAAACCAGTTCTGCCTCTCACTATCTCAATCACTCTCAAAGACACACACACACACACACACACACACACAACCAAGTATACAGCCCATATGAGGCATTAAAATGGACACCTTGACCTGAACAAGAGCCATGCCTCCTAATAAACAGATTTACGAGCCAGCTTTGCTCATGCTCGACAAAAACAACTACGGTGTTTAAGCAACCGATGGCTTTTGCCCAACTTGAAAGTTTAGCCCCATAGACTAATATTCTAGATCACTTGTTGGTAAAGTATTCTGTCAGTCTTGTGAGGAAATGGAAACGAGTTATGTCCAAGATATTTCTCACATTGCTGTGGTCTTTAAAAAAGGGAAATCATAAGATTCTTTTTCTTTTCCACTGAGGAAAACAGTTTGAGGCCTTTTTCAAAAAGTGTTTACTAGAATAAGACCGACAAGTACAGCTGCAGGCAAGCAATGGAAAATATCGCCCTCCCCTTTCTCTCTCTCTCTCTATCCCTCTCTTCCCCTCCCCTCCCTTCCCCTCCCCTCCCCGGTTTCTTGATTATATAACTCTCGTCTGCGAGCATTCCACAAGCGGTCTCATTCAGCAGGGTCACTCTAGCTACGCTGAGAGCCCTCCCACTCGCTGCCTCTGTGGTTCCCACTGGCTGAGTGGCGGGCAGGTCCGCTCTGAGATTGGCTGATTCAGCTGTCGCTCGTAAGCAGTAGCCTGTAAGCCCATGTGGACATTCTGTCCCACTGACACACTTTCTCAGTGCGGGGGGAGGGAGGAGGAGGACAGCATGCGCAGGCACGCTCGGTTCAAATAAAAGTATTTCTTTAAGGTGGAACAGTACAACCCTGGCAGTGTCCTGAGGGTGTAACTTTCTGCACACTTGTTCAGCAGAATATGTGGTATTACATAACAAAAATACAACGACGTTATTCCCCCAACCTCCACTAGGTGTATTTACCATTAGGAGAAAAACAGAGTAGGGCAAATAAAAAGTTCTTTACAGTGCAGTATAATTTCGGTACCGGTTGTCAAGTGAAGGCACCCGATTAGAATCGGGTTTAAATGAATACATGTCCTTGTTCTGCTCGCCGTTTGGTGTGGTGCCCCTACAGGCACTAGCAAAGCAATTTTTGTTCTGCTGCATGTCGTGTATGCATGGCTGAGCTCTGGTTGCTCAACAACTGTCTCTCACTTTGACATTGAGCTTCGCATTTTCTATTTTGGTCCTCGGCCCAGAGCCAGAATGGACAAACCCTCAAAAGCTTAGCAACACACATGCACACACAACGTTTTCTAACGTTACATGACAAACCGAGAGAACAGTAACGTCTCAGATAGGTTTCTGCTACATGTAACTCCAGCCTAAATGTGTGGCCTGGGTTGCAACTGAGAGGGGGGCTTTTGTTAAGGGACAAAAAATATAAATCATACTTAAACCATTGCCTGACCCTTTGTCTTGACTCTCATTTGACCAACTCCATAAAGAGAGTCAGCATTCCAGTCCTATCAAGCCCGCAGTGACATCATTAAAGGGAAAAAATACATAAAGCTGCACACTGTATCCCAGAGACGATCAGATTGAAGCTTTAATAGGGAGCATTGATCATGGATGGAGAAGATTCATTAAATACTAAGTAGTTACAATATTACAACAGCCATCCTTTGAAGTACTTGGAACATGGAATACTCTTTTAATTTGGGTCCATGAAACTACTATGATCCTAAAAGAAAACTCCCGATGCAAGCCCTACCCTCCAATCTGTTTGTTGTTCACTCAAGAAATAAGCCTTTCATGTTCACCAGGCCCTAATTCAATAGGGGGAAATCCAGAGATCACGGGGCCGGACTTCCCATGCAGTGCTGAGTGCATGGAGGCAAACAGGAAAGACACCAGCAGGAATTTCAGCGAAACGTCCAGGTGTCAAAACAGTCGGCGTGTGAGGATGCCAAAGAAAGCACACAGGACAAAGCGATGCTTAGTTTCTTCGGTGTAACGCAAGGCCGGCTGTGAGCTGTCGCGGGCTTCCAGTGACGTGTGTTCAAACAGGGTCAAGCAGGGGTCAAGCGCCTAGATTTGTGGCCGTCACTGTAAATGCGGGGCCGAGTGACAGGAAGCATGGCCTGGGGGGGTCGCTCCCCCCTGAGCAGCATTGAATATCGGGCCCTCCGTTGGGAGCGCCGCACGGCGTCCGTGCTCGGGAACAGGCCTTCGCCGCCGCACATGTCGTGTCATGCTGCTGAACCACAAGCCGAACCATATCGGAAGCCATTCCTCGGGCGTCCAATGGGCTGGGCACTAGAACAACGGGTTGAGTGTACTGTATTATCTCCGCTTTCCCACGTTCTCCCTGCTGCTCGAGGTCCCCTGCCCTGCAACGTTCTGCGTCTCTCTCATATCTCGGTTTGGAGCTCAGCAGTTCTGCTTTGGAGAGGGGGACCAAGCGTGGCCACAATGCCACCGGTCACATGACGACACCGTCAAGCGCAAGACACGCAGAACAAGTTTATCTATAATCCACGAGGCCTCAGGCAATCCTGGAGGTGGACGGGTGATAAATGCTTTCAAAATACACCGCAGAGTGGAATACGATACACACCATCCTCCCTGAGCAGGGGTACCGCTCCACCAGCGGAACATGGATGTCCCCGAGAACAACATCGGTTTCCGAAACCTATGCCGAGGACACAACCCATTATTCTACCGCTATCGTAAACAATAGTGTTACATTCCACCGCTGTAAAAAAAAAAAAAAAAAAAACGTTTAACTCGCCATCTATGAACAACAGGTGGAACAAGTTGGGTTTGGTTTCAGATTTTTTGAGGGAGGGAGCTCCGATCATAGTACATCATAAAACCTTAAACCTCTACTTCTCAGTGAACTGAGCACTCGAACCTTGGTCACATATATTTTTTCTTTTCTGTCAATAACAACAGGCTAAATACTTGTTTTGGTCAGGTGTGATGATCTCTTGTGTTACATTGATAATCAGAATAATATTAATTCGGGATTTAGTCCATAAAAACATCTATGCGGCTGACATGTTGCCATTCTAAACCAGTGTCAGCAAATGACGTGGTTACCACAAACCCTATTTTTTACGAAGGAAGCAAAAGCCTGAAATCCATTTGTTTACATTTGGATATCCTGCCAGACGGGAACCTCCCTCAACCAAAGATTCTCTCTAAACCTGTTTCATGGACTCACTTTGCCCTTTTATTTCCTCCCAACTGTGCATGCACTTACATTTTACTCCTATATATGCTTAAGGCGCCATACTCTCCATTGTACATAGTAATATCCCTCTGGGCAAACTGCAAAAGCATACAGTAAGTTAATATACAACCTGGCATCTCTCTTCCTTGACATCATGTTCACAAACGTAATATATATAGCAAGCTAACTTTTGTCTATACTGGCTTTTTTTTTATCATCTTTTAAAAAATTGAACAAATAAAAGAGACGTTTTAGAAATCTCATGTTGCCAGACGGGCCTCTTCTCCCAAAGAGGCCAAGTTCACAATCGATGGCTCCTGGAACAGATCTAAGGGCGCAGAGTTTCCACATGTGGTGCAAACAGTGGGCATATAAAGCCGCTGTTTTGGGGTCAAAAACGCATCCCTTCCCCCCTTACTTCCACTAACTCTGTAAATGCTTTATAATGCTCGGTGACATAACTAGGTCAGTGGAACAGTCAAGCTCCGGGCGCACACAGCCCGTCTGCAAAGCTGCCCCTGACATAACATCACCACAACAAAAACATTGCTTTGAATCAAAATGTTTAACCCCGTTGAAAAGGAGTTAGGGGAAAAGTAACATGTTTTGGAATGGCCCTATTTCTGGTAACGGTCGGCATAGGTATGGCGACATAATGCGCGCAACACCAAAAGGCTACATTTTCGAGTAGAAATATTAATAGCCTACAAATGCGGTCTCCAAACTTTATAATTATTTTTATTTCTGCCTAAATGGGCTTAAAATCTCCGCCTTTTCTCCCATCTAAATCTTTATATGCAGCTCAGTAGATCCGCACTTCAATCTTCATTGGCACGAAACTAACCCAACGCGCTGTAGAGCTAATTTGCACCGTCAAAGCGGCACTGGTGCGAAATTCACAATACATGCTGTGGCGCAAATTCGCAATGTCAAAGCGGCCCCTACGCAATGTTTATTTTTATTAGCAGCTGAGGGCAGTTTTTAACTCAAGGTTTACATGGCTTAACATGTTGGCTTTGTTATGTGATGATGGTAACAACTGCGTACACTATCATATATGTCTATTCTATTTGGAAGATATTGTCTAAACACGCTCCCTACAGTCTCCATTAAGCCCCGCCCCCAGACCCACACCGCCACACCAACAGTTTACTCCCACAGGTATTAGTGGTAGGGTGCAATTGTTGATCTAGCTATTACGACCGGTTAAATTATTTATTCGTAATCCACCTGCACTACATGTGTTTTTGTAAAAAAATTAAGAGTGTTATAGGCCCTCTTTATTTTGCCAACCCAACGCAGATCACTGAAGAAACATGCGAGTCAAGTTCCAGCGGTATGGGGTTAATAAAATATTAGACTACTTTTCACAGTATATAGAATTTGTGCACCCCAATTCGTGCACTCCTACTGAACGGCATATACAGTGGTCGACAATTGCACCAGGCAAAGTATTGGCAAGGGAAGGATGCAAACTTCTAACCAAATCGACCAAGCCGTTTTTTCAGTTGCGCTGCAAGCAACTAATCCAGTCATGAGGATTAATGTGGTACGCACTAGGAAAATAAATAGGTTGTCAAGTGCGCTACACAACATAGGATAGTCTACCGTGGCGAATTGCATTCAAGACTGCACCTAAGAAATAAAATAGCTACATTAATTCGACCAAATTACCAGTGAACATAATTAGAGTATAGACAAAAATAAATGCACAACTTACCTCTCATGATGATAGTTTTTTTGCTGACTGCTTGAAGAAACTCGGCTGTAGTGAACAAGTGACTATTTATAAATAAAATGTCAAAACGCTCGGCAAGAAAACTGCTACTCTAAACTTCCTGCAAATTTTGATCAAATATATCTTCGTAAATAAACCCCCAAATTGTCCCTTACCTATCGTTCAACTAAGTCTGGCGTTTGGAATATTAAAGGAGAGAAAGTTGCGCTCGCTCTCATTTTCTCGAAGCACTATTTTGGCAACTTCTGTCAAAATGTTCCCACGGTGGCTTTCTTTGGATTGCCAACAGTCCTTCAGCTCAACACCCCGCGATTCACTGTGTCTCTGCTTCTCCGTGCTTTCCGCTCAGTCTATCCTGCTAACCTACTTTTCGCCGCGTGGACTTTCACATGATCTCACTCTCGATAGCTTGTTGCTAAGGCCTCACGGGAGCGCGCACGCGCGAGTGTGAGTTTAAGGGGGATTGCTTGCGATTTGAATTACTATAACTTAATTTACTGAATAATTACAATAAAACATAATCACGTACATTATCATCATTTGTAAGAGAATATTGGACATAGCTTAAGGAGGCCTGTACAAGCAATATTCAGGCATCTAAAATAAACACCCCGTCAGGAGGGGACATGGAGATTGTCTAAAACATAGTGAACATCAGTTTTTCCAAACCTTGTTTGTTATAATGTAATCTTTATTTTTTCTTCATAAATCTGTTGTAAATGCTTTCTGTGACTTTGTGTACGTGTTTGTGTGTGTGTGTGTGTGTGTGTGTGAGAGAGAGAGAGAGAGAGAGAGAGAGAGAGAGAGAGAGAGAGAGAGAGAGAGAGAGAGAGAGAGAGAGAGAGAGAGAGAGAGAGAGAGAGAGAGAGAGAGAGAGAGAGAGAGAGAGAACAGTGACTGGAAGCGAAGATAGAAAGTGATTCGGGGGTTGTTCCTATGATGCAATGATCTGGCAGCAGTGTTATGAAACAGGGAGTTGCAGTTGGATGAGGGATGATTCAAAGCAGGTTAGTGGATCAACAGGGTACTACAGGCTGCGGCCGCGAATTGGATTTCTTATTCTCCTGCGGTCTGTTTTTCTCATTGTCAAATAATGCCATTCCGTGTTTTTGACTTCATCCTCCTATTTCCATTAATGGATGTTTCATGGCATCAGGGTTTAAAAACAAATGTGTATGTCCCGCCAATAACCCCTTACCCCTCAACACTCTCTTTATTCTCGGTTTCCCCTGACAACGGAAGTGTCACTTTGACCCTAGCTGTTACACAACAACCGAGCAGGTCACCTATTAGCAGGAACACGAGAACAGAAATAGATAAGAGTGGGTGGGCTCCAGCCAGGCACGTAAATGGCCAACCTTTCCTATCCGACCCCCGGAAAAAAAGTGGGGGTAGAGAATAGGACCAACGAGACAGAAGTATGTTCTCAATTGTAAAGTGATTTGGGTTTTTTAAAAGCGCTATATAAATTAAATTAATTTTTATTATTAGAAAGGTGGGTGGGGGTTGGGGGAGGGAGACAGGAGAGAGAGCACCCATTTAAATAGAACCACCCAGAATAATTCTGATATTATGTAACGTTGACGGAAAATAACAAGCAGATGGAGGGGAGGGAGGGATGGACGGATTGACGGAGGCAGAGGTGTCATGCAACCAATTTTTTTTGAGGGGGGACAGTTTCACAACTCCATTTACTATGTGATAATAATAACATAATAATAATAATAATAATAATAATTCATTTTATTTAGGTAGCGCTTTTCTGAAACCCAAAGATGCTTCACAATATACACTATAGTGTTAATATACAGTATATATATATAGGGGGGGAGCGTATGCCCGTTCAGTGTGAATGGGCCTGACGCCTCTGGACGGAGGATAGAGATTTGGAGAGACAGATAATAAGACAGAGTGACAGATAGACTGACTGACTGACAGATACTGCAAAAAAGACAGCAGTGTCATTAGTAGCAGCCTGGGTCTCCTGGGACCCCATATGCAGTCTCCATGCACCGTGGTCAGGGCGCTTTCACTGCAGCCTCACTCTGGCCATACCATGTCAACGCGATACGTTGATAATAGTTTCGAACCAAACCCAGAACACTTTTTGTCAAGTGCACTCGAAGATGAAAGTGAGAGAACCCACCTTGTGTTAAGGGAGATCAGGCAATCTTAGGCTACAGCGACCATTGGTACCTCAATGGTCTGGAGGTCGGGCAAGTTAGCATGCATGCTAAATATAAGCTTCACGGAGCAGTGTGTGATCATCTGTTGAGATCTGCTGTGCTGCTTATGCTGTGTCACTAACACAGAGAATCGCATGCACACAGACAGCACCTTACAGTAAAGTGGACGAGTTTATTTAGCGGGGATTATGTAAGGATCCCATCGGCCACTGAGCCATAATCCCTCGTTCTGGTAATCTCTCTCCCCCAGGCCTCTGTAATCCTCCACCCTCCCCCACCGCCCCTCCACCATGGGACTCTAATCTGGTCCTGCGATGCCCGCGGCATCATTAGGCCAGTGTGTCAGCCAGGGCAGTCAACAAAGCTCTCCTCCGCCAGCTTGCTCATCTCCCCACCTCTAACCTCTAGTTTGTCCGTCTTCCTGCGCTCCGCCTTCTGCCTCCTTGATTCACCCCTCCCCGGACTCTCCGGCCCCCCCCCCTGCCCGCCCCTTAATTTCTTCCATCACACGTTGTGTAGCTTGAATCTGATACCCCCCCCCCCCTCATAGATAAGACTCTGTCTTTCAATAGGACCTCCATCAAAAACAGATCGGCTCCCAGTGATATTCTTCAACTGTCACATTGTTAGTGAAGACGCCAGCTGCTGTGCGGTGCCAGGGTTGTCATGTCAGGCCAAGTTGGGTCTGGCAAGGTCTGTGTGTGTGTGTGTGTGTGTGGGTGTGTGTGTGTGTGTGCGTGCGTGCGTGCGTGCGTGCGTGCGTGCGTGCGTGCGTGCATTTGTGTGTGTGTGTTAACAGTGAAGAGTGTGTGTTCACTTGCTACTAGAGTGATTCATCAGCACAGAACCTAGTAGTGTTGTGTCTCAAGCAGAAAGCGAGAGTTGCGTCAGGCCCTGTACTCTTCACTGCGAATGGGAGAGCAGAGCACTTAGCCTTTCTTCTGCAGACGCGCTGTCACCATGTAACAGTTATGTGCTGATAAATCGCTTTGAAGTAGGGAGGTACTGGCAGCACACACACACACACACACACACGCACACTTATTTAACATCCTCTGACCAGCCCTACCTTGATAAGACAACTTGGACCTTGAAAGAACATAACAGTCAGCCCCCTCTCTCTCTCCCTATCTCTCCCATCTCTCTATCTCCCTATCTCTCTCTCTTCCACTCTCTCTCCCTCTTCCTCTCTCTCTCTCTTCCCCCTCTCTCTCTCTCTTTTGCTCTCCATCTCCCACTCTCTCTCTCTCTCGTTCTTTGCTAGAACAGACACCTACAGTAATTGACATAAACAGATGAATTACACGTCCACAACGATAGACTTGAATAAAAGATGCGTTTACTTGTTTGACTGATATTAAATATAAACACCCCTTTATTGTGGTAATAGAATGACAGCATGAAAACATACAATGTCATGGATGAAATAGGGGATACAGTATTTACAAAATCTGGATTTTAACTGGGGTTTGTTGATGAATACTTTTCTGTTAGCTTTAAAACATTACATGTGAATTCGGCGCAATACAACTGCCTGTGTGTAGAGACAAGGTGGCAGAGAGCGAGGTTACCATGGCAACTGGCGTGTTTGTCTCCGTGATTCCATTTGCACTGCTATGTAATCCTGACCCATTTTCACAGGCTGTAAACATCTTACGCCAACACACACGCACGCACACACACACACACACACACACACACACACACACACGTACACACAGACACAGATCCACTCTCACACACATATACCTGAAACCCTCACGCACAGTGACATGCAGACCGATATATAACCAGTTATAGGAGAACATGTGTGAAAGGCTGTTATTGTGTGGTAAGCTCGGAAATGGTAATCATGGTAAACGGTCTGCACTTATGTAGCACTTTCATCGACTTCCACAGTTGCCAAAATTGCCTAACAATTTTTGGCCTTTCATTCACCTATTCACACACCAATGCCGACAAAGCTGCCATGCAAGCCGTGCCAAGGCCATGCGATCGGGAGCAACCGAGGGTTACGTTTTATGCCCAAGGACACTTCGACATGTGGACAGGGGGAGCAGGGAATCGAACCAGCAACTCAGTGGAGGCCCCACTCCCGGCTCCATGCTCTACACTCTACCTCCTGAGTCACGGCTGCCCAATAGAATGGCTGTACACACACACACACACACACACACACACACACACACACACACACACACACACACACACACACACACACACATCCGACACAAACACCCTTTTTCTCTTAAATACCTTGATTAGCTACATTCAATCTCACCCGGCAACACTTGACATTTGATTTGATTCATATTATTTCTTACATCACAATTTGGTTTTGCAACCAAGCGATGTAATTCGACTGGTCCTCGTATTTTAGCAACGCTGAATCAAGCTACAGTAATGGAACCAGGCCTTCAATAAATTGTTCAATCCCTGCTCCACCCTCGTCTTGTGTTTTTATTATTACCGGATGGCCATATTGCCACTACTACTACTACTACTACTACTACTTTCCACTTCTTTCAATATTCCTCTCTGTATCATAGCGATGCTAGCTAAGCTAAGTCACTGGTGGCAGATAAGCAGCCCAGCCAGACATACGGAGCAGCCTGCGTGAATCATGTCAACATGCCCAAAGCAGAGACACTCCGTGCTGGAGGCGAGGACCTGCTCCCAGAGTTTACGCAACACTTGGACGCCGATCTTTATTGTCAATATTTCAAGAGCGAACGGGGTCCAAACACCCCATGCACTGCGCAGACACCCCCCCGCCTTGACTCACAGGCTCACAGAGTTACCTCCATCTGCTCCTCAGAACGCGGGTGAAGACAGAATGCAACCCCCCCTCCCCCCCTTCTCAACGTCTGGCCGCTCTTCGACCCACATTCTGCGAGATCCTGCGAAACATACACGGGAGTTATGCAATGGGTAAAAAGTTATGGCATTACACAGGAGAATACAAACGTTTGTGTAAACATTGGAAACTGATGATGATTCAGAGATCACATGGTGGATATATTGATACGGATAAGGGAGTGCTTTGTTTCTTGCCCTTTAACTATAGATGCAGTGTAATAACAGTAATGATGATAATAATAATAATTGATCACACTTGATATTGGACTTTTCTAGACACCCAGAACGCTTCACAGTAGGCGGTGGCTACAGATTCAATATAGTGGATGCATGAAGGACAGAGTAAGGGAAGTGCTTTGTTTCCTGACCTGTGGCTATCAATGCAGTGTCATAACATGGGTTTGTGGCTACCCCGATACAGTGGTATTGCAAGGGGCTGTGACTTCAGATACACTGCACCGCTGTGGTGGCTCGGGCTGCTGAAGTGCCTGTGTCTCATGCTAGGTGATCCATGATTTAATAGCTAAATAAGCAAGAAGATGAGTGTTGCACAAAGTCTGCACTGCGTCACAACAGGGAGGCATGGAGGCAGCGGGGGTGGGGGGGTGTAGGGGCTCAGCAAGAGAGGAGAGGGGCGTGTCTTCACTGACCTAGTTACAGCTGTGGAGGGGCACCAACTCCCAGCCCTCCCTTCGCCCATGCCAACACCCCCGCCCCCTTCCTCGATTTTGACGCGTAAAGGGCACTTTCAAACAGCAGCAGACGGACGGGAATAAATACAGGGCGACAGTAGGGAGACTGAGTCAGACAGATAGGCAGGGGGCAGGGGCATACAGTAGAGCGAAAACAACCGCGACAGGAGGACGCGGAAGAGCAATGGCGGAATGAGAGAAAGACGTAATCTAAAGGGGACTCGGGGGGAAAGAGCTGGGAGACAAACGCACTGATTCCGCCTCGGCCACAAAAGGATACGTTACGAATTCATCCCTTCTCCTGGGGGTAAAATAAAAACACCATGCGGAAAAGAATAAGGTGTATTGAAGATGATATATTATGTATACCCAATCGACGTGTAAATCGTGTTCAGAAACATAGAATGTGCAAAATGAAGCGAGATTTGTCATGGAGGCCTGTAATGGAGTTTGAGAGCATGAACGTTTCCGGTTTATGTCAGTCTCATGTAATTTCCTCTTTGCTCCATGAACGTCTCTTCAAACCATCTGTGGCTAAGATATTTGTCGTCGTCGTCGTCGACCCCCCCCCCCCCCCCCCCCCCCCCCGAGCTGCGATACCTATTGTGATTGCTGTTATGTCATTATAAACTTTTAATCCTGTGCCATAATCCTAATCCGTACTTTACCGTACAAATGAAGGCAAACTCTAATCTCATAATCTGGGCTCACGGATCCCTGCTCACTCTCCCTAAATGTACCTTGTTCCTCGCCTCAGCCATCCCTCCTTTGCTGAAGGCTACTCCCCCTGTTCTCTGTGTCTGTAAAAAAAAACATTTTCACTTCCCTGCTATGAGCAGGGGCGTCGTTAAGGTGAGGCAAAAGCAGGAAGGATTTGTGGGGGGCCCTGGATTTAACAGGGGCTTCAGAAGAAACCAGGTGCTCCGACGATTGTGATCGTCAATTTTTTTGAGAAGTGTGCACCCCAAGCATGGAACGTGGGGTGGCCGTTCAATTTTGTTGGGTAGCACGTGCCACCCCAGGCCACCCCATGGTGGCGCCACTGGTTATTACACGGTCCAACCGTATTACGACGGTCCGCCGTTTCTGTGTAGCTCGCCTGATGTGGCGCCGAGCGAGGATGGCGTAATCTGTCGGTAAACACTTCAGTCAGGCTGGCTGAGTTTTCTAACTCTGAGGACTTATGTTATGAAACACTCCAAGCAGCTTAATCCCTCAGGTGGAAACAAGTCTTAACCGGCATAGAGATCATAAAAATAGCTTCTGATGGCACTTGCACAAAAAAGAAAAGAAGAATGAATGTTGGGCTCTGGATACTGTCACTGGAACAGAAGTTAACACGAACAGCCCCCGCCTGTGGAGGGTGACTGCGTGTGGCGTGCTTTGCCTTGCTCATTAGGAAGGCTGGCATGGGGCCTTATTTGCTGAGCCGTAGTTCAGAGAAGACCACCTTGTTGCCAGTCTTCCTGCTTGATTGAATGACGGCATCATAACTAAATAATTCACACTGAAATTGCTGCTGGGTAATTACTTCAGCATTGTGGCGGCAGGGTTGAGACGAGGGCAATAATTGGTTTGAAAATGCGTTTTTATTATTAAATGTAGAAAAAAAAGCCTCCGTTCTGTGCTTGTTTTAAATAGCAGGGAGGAACAGGTGTGGGGAGTCGGTCTGTTGTAAAATGCTGACACTGTTTAAATCCGTATGCTTACTTTGTCTAGACAACAAGTCGTAGAGCTGGTTTCCCGCACATAGATTGTCCTAGCCTAAAAAAAACATTTTCAATGAAGAATCTCCATTGGCAGTGAGATTTAGTCTAGGTCCTCTAGGACTAGGTTTAATCTATGTCTGGGAAACTGATTGTTGACACCGATGGAGCATAATGGAGAGAGACAACGGAGAGAGACGGCTACCTCACATTCCGGTTTCACGGCGAGACTTTGAAAGCGGCAAACGGTACGCAGAGGAGTGGGCGGTTTACTTTTGAAACCCACCAGGAAGTGTGGTCCGTCTGAAGCAGCCTGCTCTGCTCATTACGCGGAATCACGTCGTGCAAAATGTATTTCCATGAAAACCCGTCTCTGGTCTGAGCCATTCAACGTGCTCAATGGAGGCCTGACTCATTTACACTGGCAATCACCCTTTCGGAGAATGGAAAGATAATGGTCTTCAGATTGCCCTCTTAGAAAAAAGCCTGTGACTACTATTTCACTTTTGTCTCCCTTCAGGTCAATGCGAATCTGGGGCTTGTCCTCACACCTTCCCATCTATCTCAACCCGGCCCTGTATTTCCACCTTACATCTGTCTGACTAGCAATAACAAATGTACTTTTCTAAAGGAGTACAGATGGCTGTTGCTAAGGGTAACGCAAAGGCCACAGGGGGTCTTGTGAAAGTCTATGCATTGTTAATGTGTGGCATGCCGGTGACAACTAAAACAAGTTCTGAAATTACCCTAAGACGGAAGTTAGCGCTCAACCAATGCATTTATGAACAAACAGCAGACATACGTTGCTCTGGAAACTCAGCTCTCTTGCAAACCAAACCAAAGCCATATAGCAGTGAGGTTACAATAGTCACCACTTCTTCCTTATACACAGACCCATGGGGGTGGCTGACGCAGAACATCTTTGTTCCATTCAAGGTGATGTCTTCGGAACATTGCTTCTCTTTCCCTCATCTTAATCAAAGTCTGTGCAACTGCAACAGTTTGAATGGTAAGTGTATTTATTTATTGGTGATTTCAATAGATTTTGTTTTGACTAACACAAATGACTCAGGAGTAGACGATTCAATAATAGGGTGTCAAAGAGAATGAGTGGTAAAGATTTATGAATGGAGTAAATCTGTTTTACGATCCATCACTTTCTACCAAATTTTTGGGTGAGACTTGGACCTAACAGTGTTAAGTCCTTTTCACTCAATGTACCAGAAATGACCATTTTCAAATATCTTTAATACCAGGGGTCTATAGCTGAATTTACTGTGCAGCAGTTAAATCTATTTTTTGATAAAGATAATGGTTAAAGTGAAAAGGGGTCCCAGGGTTCAACAGGTCCAATGACAATCCAGAGGATACAAGTCCATAATGAAACATCTCTTACTGATTTCAAGCGAACATTTTTTCTAAAAAAATGAAACACTCCCAGTCAATGCTCTCTGACTCACCAGGTGCATTTCAACAGAGGAATAGGTCTGTGCACATACAAATACTGTAATATGTTTGGTATATGTTGATATGTTTGGTCAAAACTCTTTGTCAGGTGAAGAGCCACAGAGGTGTGTGTAGCAATATGAAAACATTATAGCAAAGAATAAAGCATTGTGGCACCACCCAGACAGTATTTCGCAGCCAGACCTTTTAGACGAGTTCCCCCCCAATGCGATCTGCTTTCCCCCTCTGTGAAACATATCATGATATTCAATAATGACACACAATTAAGGGTTACTCCTTGCTTTATCTCCTTAGATGAAAAACACGAGTATTCACACATCCACACCCGTCCATATGCTGGAGGGCGTGGGCTACACCGGCGTTTTTGTCCTCGGCCTCCTGCTCAACGTGGCTGCCCTCTCCATGCTCATGGCCCGGCGGGCTCGCTGGATGGACACACACGTCTACATGGTCAACCTGGCCGCGGCCGACCTGGCCCTGATCGTCTTCCTGCCCTTCCGGATCTACAACGCCTTCTTCTCGCTGGAGAAGAGCTTCCTCTGCACCTTCCTGATCTCCACGCACTACATCAACATGTACGCCAGCATCCTGACCGGCGTGGCCGTCAGCGTCCACCGCTACCTGGCCGTCCGCTTCCCCCTCCGGGCCCGGGCCTGGCGGAGGAAGAAGCAGGCGGCCCTCGCCGTGTGCCTGGCCATCTGGGTCACGGTGGTGGCCATTTGCGCCGCGTACAGGCGGGACAACTACCCGGAGAAACTGTGGACGTGCTACGCGAGGCGCGAGGACATCCGCCTCACCCCGGCCTTCCTCCTGCTGCTCGTGGGGCTGGGTTACCTAGGCCCCCTCCTGGTCATCGTGTTCTGCTCCAGCCAGACCATATACATCCTGTCCAGGGCAAAGGAAGAGGGCCTGACCGCGGACAAGAGGAGCGTCGCCGGCGTAGTGAAAGCCAACATGATCGTCTTCATCGTGTGCTACACCCCGATCCACGTCGGTTTCCTGCTCAT